>JADRCD010237657.1:0-26265 GCA_019843815.1 Montemys delectorum | reverse complement strand
AGGAAGGAAGGAAGGAAGGAAGGAAGGAAGGAAGGAAGGAAGGAAGGAAGAAGGAAGGGAGAGTTTGAAATCCGTTGATTCAGGTCATTAGTGTAGCATGCAATTAGGTCGGTAGACTATTTGGGCATCTTCTCTCAACAAAGGAATTTTCGAGTCAGTTAATGACAGAAACATGATAGGTGATAGTAACCATACCGCACCATCTAAGAGAACAGACTTTTTAATTATGTTAGATGGATGCAAATGATGAATCACATCATTTGAAGTTCTTTTACTTTTGGGTAAGGCTGAATTACCCCCTACTTGCCAAAACATACTAGAGATGTTTTATTGACTTAATTTTGATTCTGTTATGTATATGAACGTAATAAAAAAAAAACTGTGTTTCTTTAAACATATTTCATAACATTGTTTTATGAGTTCACCTTGGGTTTTCTTTCTAGTGCAGAATAAATTAGATCCTACTGCACATGGATAATAGTTTGATAAGTATATGGAAACAGTGCAAATGCTTACAACAGAGAGAAACTGAAAGAAGGAAAAAGAAAGAGACCAGGCACATGAGTGCATGCCTCAAAGGTCAACAAACTGTAGCCTAGATGCATAATCCAGTTTTTTTTATGTATTATTCATGTTTGTTTCATTACAACATACCAGTGCATTTCACACGTGCTGTCTGCTTCCATGCTGTGACAGCAACACAGGCAGCTGCGACAGGGAACAACATCCTGTGGAGTTGAAATGTACCTGTCAGTTGTCCTTTTACAGAAAATATTTGCTAACCCCTACCTAGTCGGTATGGGTAATTCCATAATAGTGGCCGAGTTGTTCTATGTAATATATTAACAAAACATTTAAGCCCTTTCAGAAGCAAAGTAAAACATATGAGTAATTTATCTGAGCCATATGGGTTCAGAACTCCTGGGCTAGGCTGTTATAGGCTATAAATAGACAGCACAGACCACAAGGCTTGTTGACAGTAGAGACTTTCTTCTCATGGGTTCAGAAACTAGGAAAAGTAAGACCACAGTGGCCCTAGGTTAAGTGTCTGGAAGGTCAGTTTCTTGGCGATAGGCCTTCTCAATGGTGAGCAGAATGACCAAACACCTGTAGGCTACTTGGAGAAGGTATCAGTCCTGGTCACGAGGACACTGCCCTCATGATGGAGCATCACTCTTCTGTCACTGCAATCAAATGGCACGACCAGGAGCAGCTTAGAGAAGGAAGGCAGCTTACTGTAGCATAAGGATCTAGTGGAGGCGTCCATAATGTCTTGGGGGTGGAAACAGCTAGTCAGAGCAAGGAGCTGAAGGACCAGTCATTGCCTTCCATTGAAAACATGAGGCTGGGCAAGAAAGTAAACAGAAAGTGGGTTGGGGCTATGAACTCTCACAGGCTGCCCCAGTGACACATATCTTTTAGCATGGCTTCACTTCCCAAAGGTTCCACAATCATTCCAAGCAGCTGAGAACTAAGTGTTCAAATGCCTGAGGCCGTGGGGGCACATTTCTCATTCAAACCACTGTATATAGCAATAGCCCAAAGGTCGGCCCCCAAGTTCTATGAGTGGAAATTCTGTCAAGAACATTGATTTTCATATGAAAATGACTGCTGCACCCCTGTTCTCAGGTCAGCTCTCTGTGAGGAACGTCCTCTCACCACACTGACATTTTCTCCAGTAGTGAGTTTGTAAACAGCATGGCCGGGCCAAGTCTGAGCCTTGGGGGCCCTGCACCCTTGATCAAGTTGCTCAAGCCATCTGGAAGTCATCTTTTAAACTGGCTGAAGAAAGTGAACTATGCTCTCAAGACAAAAGTGCTCAGATTCTGTGACTTTGTCACATGAGAAAGCTCTCAGCCTTGCGGGGTGGAGGTATGGCTCAGCAGCGGAGAACACGTGAGCGGAGAGCACGTGCTGCTCTTGTAGAAGATCCAGGTTTGCTTCTGTTCCCAGCATACATATGTTGGCTCACAAGCGCCTGTGACTGGAGCTCTGGGCTTTTTGTAGCCTCGCCTGACCTCTCCCGACACTGAATGCCTATGCAGCATGGACACACATGCAGACAAAATACTCTTAAAATTACAGTAAGTAAATCTTAGAAGCAAAATGAAAATATCTCAGTGTCAAGTTGTCTTTTTCCTTTGGGACACTTGTAGACCAAAGTGTCACATACATTATCTTTATCATTAGTCACTTGCCATCTTGGTGGGCATGAAACATCAGCTATTCAGGGGCTAAGACAACAATCTGTAGATGTGGAAATGGCCCGTATTTATTCAGCACATCTTATTTGCCAGACCCCCCTCCTGAGCTGTGTGCTCAGTAACCCCTTTGGCCTTCACAGAGGTCCTCAAAGTGCCACCATCATTAGCTCCAGATGAGGAGGCTGAGACGCCTTACTTGAGTGGACGCAGTTATTGTGCTTGGAGACGTTAGAGTCTGCCTGAGAACATGTGATGTATAAAGACGTTTCTAGGCAAGCTTAGTTCATGACTTGGAGTCTGGGAAGCCAAGACTGTAGCACTATCTTGTCATCCCTCCTCTACTGCAGGGGCAGCAGGGAGCGCTGCATGGCAGGGGCCTGGCAATCAGAGGGTGTGCAAGACAGGGGGCGTGGCAATCAGAGGGCGTGGCAATCAGAGGGCGTGGCAATCAGAGGGCGTGGCACTAGGCAGGGGGCATGGCATTGTGAAGCAGAGCCTTTGTGCTAGCTGGAGCCTGTTTCACCCCTTGCAAAGGCACTAATGCTATTGTTGGTGCACTCTCCATACACCCTCACCCAATTTCAGTTGTTCCCCAGAAACCCCACCAGCATATGGATCTTTTTGTTGTTGTTGTTGTTGTTGTTTTTTTGTTTTTTGTTTTTGTTTTTGTTTTTGTTTTTGTTTTGAGACAGGGTTTCTCTGTATAGCCCTGGCTGTCCTGGAACTCACTTTGCAGACCAGACTGGTCTCGAACTCAGAAATCCATCTACCTCTGCCTCCCAAGTGCTAGGATTAAAGGCGTGCACCACTACCGCCCGGCCAGCATATGGATTAAGACTAAGTGTCAATACATAAACTTGGGTTGAATTGAAAACAAGCAAAGCCCATGCTCTCAGTATGCCTCTCCTTGCCCAAAGTGAGGTAGGCTTTTGCACTGTAGCCTATGTCCTTTTAAAAAGACATTAGAGGAGGTAAGCCGGAGCTGTCATTCTTCGAAGCTATGGACAGTTTTGAAAATTAAGACAGAATTTCTTTCATTTACCAAAATCCTACTAGATACCATCATGATCATTCTGGGCGTCTCACGTTCTCAGGCTCCTCCCCAAAGTCACATGAAAACATTTTGTAGGATGCTAGCTCTCTCTGTCTCTGTAGGTCGGGAAATGGGTCATTTGTGTGAGATCACCCTTCTCTGCCAATAGCATTTTTAAATTCCGAGAATTGAAAAACAAACAAGCAGACAAATGACACGGCAGATGGCTATTTCAGGTCTAGGCGAGCGTTTGTCACTCATTCTGGGAAACGAAGATATGAGTTTAGATAATTATCTGCTGCCTTAGTCCGCCAGCCAGGAACTGTGGCACTCGGGGCTAGAACAGTGACTTTTTATTTTGAATTTGGTGAATTTCAGGTGTCCCACATGACAAGGCATTTAGACCCCAGTGCTCCTTGCAGTGAGAATGGACCCATTCATAGAAGAATTGGTATTCCATGCTGTGTTACAAGAACAGGACACGGAGAGTTCAGCTGGGGGTTAGGGACCACATTAGGCTTCCTCTCAAATCTTAGTGACCCCTGGAGAAAGCAGCAACACCCAGCTAGATGTTTGTGCTCATCGCCATATGAGACTCTAAGATCTTTATCTTATGTTAATGAAGTTGACTCTCTCCCTTGAGAAATTTGTTGAAGCTTTTGAAGGGGCTTTGTGTCTGTTAGCTGGGTGCAGTTAACTGGTAAAGGTTAGCAGGGTTGAGTTCTTGGTTTGGGCATAGGCAGGGTTGAGTTCTAGGTAAGGACTTGGTAGGCTGCGGTATATGGGGTAGCGTGGGATTGGGGAGGACATATTCTGGGCCCTCTTCTTGCCTTGAGGCAGCCAGTTTGGTGTCAGGGTAAATGGCAAAATAGAAAATCTATTTTGTTTCATGATTGTCACCTAGATTTTTTTTCCCCTCAACTGAAGAACAGTAGAGTCCTTTAGCCGGGGTTTTGGAAAATCCCTTGGGAAAAAAAATGCTTCTCTGTGAAGAATTGGAACAAAAGCCACAGACTGGTCTCAGACCCTTTCTTCTGCAGGTATAAAATCTGTTGCCCTCGTCAGTGTTTGAATGCAGAGTGACACTGAAGCCAGCAACTTCCATGTGGCAGAGAAAGCCATCCTGCTGATCCAGGTGAAGGCCAGTGGGTCTGGGCCACCCTGTGATCAGCCAGCAGTGGCTCTGTGCGGCCCGCCTATGCTGCCCCAGGGATTCCTGCTCTCAGTTTGGACCTCCATTTTCCAGGAGGGCAAACTCAGAATTAGAGCAAAATTCTCTTCTGCGGCATTTTCCTTCATCATTCACATCAATAAATGTATTTAGACCTATGATCTAAAGTATGGTTAGGAGGGTCATTTGTCGTATTTGAGCTGATTGACCATGGGCAGGATTGGAGTTTCCTTCCCGTGACTGACCCTGGAAATACACTGTAACTCCCTGTAATAAATAAAGTAGGAATTGCAGTTGATCTTTACGGAGAACATCCAAATGTAAGCCATGACTCCCACCCAGTTGTCATGCCTCCTGGTTCTTCCAAGCCACAGAAGAACACAGAGAGGTGACAGGATGAGAGAAGCCACACGCGCAGAGCGGGGAGACAGGCACAGAGACACAGAAACAGAGGCGTGGGAAACCCAGGAATCAAAACAAAAGAGAGAAACACCTGATTTTCCCTGGCCAAGAAAGCATGCATTTGTGAGGACTGAATCCAACAGTGTAGGCTTTAGAGACAGCCAGAGCTATTTAAAGTGTTAGCATGTATGGCTGAATTCTCAGGAGCTGAAGAAAGGGGTCAAGGTCATCTGTGACCTATGGGATGGCAGTTTGTTGTTCTGTATGTGTGCGCACGCACGCGCGCGCACACACCCACCCCCCCCCCCCCCTCCACACACACGCTTAGTGGGACATAGACCTCTATCTCTCTAAAGACCTTCCTTTCCTCTCTTTCTTTGTTTAGATTTATTTTTATTTTATGTTCTGGGTTTTTGTCTGTGGATGTCTGTGCACCATGACTACTTCGTTCCCTCAGAGGCCAGAGAGAGTGTTAGGTCCTTTGGAATTGTGTCACAAATGGTTATGAGATGCTCTGTGGGTGTCAGGAATTTCACCCGGGCCCTTGCTGGAGAAGCTCTTAACTGCTGAGACATTTCCCCAACCCCATCCCATTTGAGACTGAATCTCATTATGTAGCCCTGGCTAGTCTTGAACTCACAGAGACCCACCTGCCTCTGCTTCCCAAGTGCTGTGTGTCACCACACCTGGCTCTAATTGTTGTCACTGTCATAAGCATTCACTGAGTGCTCACCATACGCACGCGGCTCCTCCTCAGCTCCTCCCAGATCCAACTTCACCCCGGCTCCTTCTCTAACTTCATGGAGACTTTCCTTTTCTTTTTATAACCAATCCCGTCCATTCTGTGATGCCCATATCCTTATGGGCGGAACATAGTGGACCTGCAAGAGGCCACACCCTAAAGGAAAACTGACTCCCCTCCCCCAACAGTGAGATCATAGGAGAATTTGAAATGTGTACGCTTTTGTCTGTTTTTGTATAGAAGCTGTCATAATGCTCGCCACGCCCCCCACGTAGGCGCTTGTACAGGGTCTTGACTCTCATGTTAGCAGCAGCCATCAAGATATTCAGGGACTGGAGAGAGAGAGGCTCAGGTAGAGAGAGGCTCAAGTACAGTGCCGCCATGTAAGCCCAATGACCTGAGTTTAACTCAAAACCCAGCGAGGGGAGAAAAAGAGAACTGATTACACACACATACACACACACACACACACACACACACACACACAAACACACGGGCTGTGTATGGTATGCATGCTCAAACACGTCATATGCACACACAATAATAATAAAAAGTCTGAGTGCATATATGTCTGTATGTATGTGTTTGTGCATGTACACATGTCTGTTTAATGTGTATGTATGTATGCACATATACATGTGTGTTTGTGTGTATGTCTATATGTGTATATTTGTGTTTGTGTATTGTAAATGTGTATATGTGTGCATGTGTGTGTGTATATGTTTAAGTGTGTATGTGTATGCATGTATATATGTCTATGTATGAAAGTATGTATATGTGTCCTTCTGTATATGAGACTGTACGTGTTATATGTGTATGTAGTGTATGTAATATGTGCTCCTTAATAGCCAGAGTCTTCTCACCTAAGAATGGCTCCCAAGACTTAAGAAGGGACCCTGTGTTCTAGCACAAAGGAGTGATGGGATGTGGAACCCTCCATCCTTCAGAAGCGGGTACTGCCCTGTGAAGCTGCCAAGGCTGACAGGTGTGTAGTGCTGTGAGATGCTGCTGGGTGCTAGGAAGCCTGTGGTGGCGTAGTATGGCATAATGGGCTCCTTCCAAACGAACTCTGAGAAATCATCCTCAGCAGCAGGGACTTCTGGAGCAGCAGCTTGATTTAAACCAAGCTGGGAGTCAGTCCTATGGCTCCTCCCTCAGTCGGAGTGTAGAGCTGAGGCCCTGGGTTCACCCTGCACTCTGGTTTTCCCTGCAGGTGGTGGGTAATGAGGCTTTGGAAATGGCTGCCTATGCAAATGGAGCTAGCCTAGTAACTGGCTCTAGTCAGAATCCTGCGGGTTCCTCCTGAGGCAGAAATGCTTGCAGAGCACAAATCTGGTTCTCCCTGGTACAAACGAGTAGATAGGCCAGATCAGTGAGGAGTGCAGGGTTCTGTCCTTCCAAACCTTGCTGGGATAATGGACTGCCATGGCCAGAGTCTGCCTACCCCTCCCCAGGCTCGCCCGGACACTCAGTGTCTCCTCACAGACAGCCGTTAGGTCCTGGTCACCCAGACAAAGCACAGGACAGTCACTATTTCATCCTAACCATCATCAGATACAGATGGAAGGTCCCATGAACCTATGCTAGCCCTGCCAGGGCCTTTGGTGAGGAGGCAATTTCAGCTCTTCTTCTGGGGCATGACATTTGAGATGACAGCCATCTTGCTATCATCTGCCGTGGGGAGGGCACTGGAGGCAGAGTTGTGTGTGGCTGAAGGACCTCCCATTTTCTACATCATCTTCTGTCTCTGGGCTTAGGCAGATGGACTTCTCTGGATAAAGATGACAGCCAGAAAAGAACTTTTAATATTCCTTCCATGTTCCCAACAAGTGCCCAACAGCCAAGGGAACTGAATGGTGGCTTTGCTCTGGGACCCTGGGTGTGAGTGGCTAGTGTTCTTGCTTGTGAGAGCCGAGCATCAGAGTTATGGAACTTCCATGTATCGTCAACACACAACACCGTCATCAGACCAGGAGATACCCACGTAAGCCACACCTCAGTCCTCAGAACAGGGTCATTTTGTCAGTTCCAAGCCACAGGATAGCAACTTAGCTTTCAAGATAGCCCTGAGCGGGACAACGATCTGCCCTCCCTGATCTCCCATGGTGGATTTGGGTAACTTGTGCTACTTATAGCGAGATCGCAGGGCAGATCGATCTTGTCGTTCTTTTTGTACTCTGGAATTGTAGGTGCTAGGTTGGCTAAGGTTTCACCATCTTTTCCTCTTAGCTGGTCTAAGTGGAGACTGTATTCGTGAGCTATCTTACGCTATCCAAGCAAGGATGTGTGTGTGTGTGTGTGTGTGTGTGTGTGTGTGCACGTGTGTGTGTTTGTGAGACCTATCTTGGGTCAATTGAAACCAGAGATGTGGTGGCTGGGCTGTGACAATGGATGGGGACCTGTGAAAGCCCATGACTGTCACTTTCTTAGCAGGAGAACAATATTCCCAGTACAGGAAGTCTTTGAACCTGGAACTGCTGCTTGTGGTGTCTTTTTACTTCTGCTCCTCTTGAGGTCGGTTGGAGCTGGGGCCTGGGTTTCCATCCCCACTCTGGAGCCTTCCAATCCTTCTGTTTAAGACAAAGACTCACAGCTTCCTTGCTTGCCGTGTCTGCAGCACCCCAATGGTGGTCAGTTACTTCCACATCCTCTTCTTCCTCCCTCCCTCCCTCTGTCTCCTGAGTGCTGTCTCCTTCACCGTGACTATCATCCTCCTCAGATAGGCACTGTTTTTTCCTATACACTTTCTTCTTTTGTACATTGAGTATATTACTTGCTTTTCTGGAAGTCCATTTCCAAATCCACAGTGGTCCATGGTCCATAGCTCTAGGCACAAGTTGGTAGAGCCAAGCACTTGATGGGTAGGTGAGGATCTTAATAGATTTTGTGCAGCTACAGTCTCATTGAGTGTAAGGATTAGCATCATTCCCCATCTATACAGCTTTGCATTTTACAATAAAATCATTTATTTATATTTATTTATAATATATCTATAATATATTATCTAACATACATTTATAATATGTTATATGTTAATTATATATTGTATCATATATTACATATTACATATTACATGTTATATTACTATATGTTATAATAAGTGTGTCGGGGTGACAGTGTCTGTCACTGTGTTATCCACCCTTTGCTGCATACTTGGGCACCTGTCATGGGGCCCTGCTGAGGAGACCACAGCCTCCTCAGAATCACTGGGTCTGAGTTGTGCAACCAGTTTGGCTTTCCCTGCGCAGTCTCACTTTGCCAAGAACTTTCTGTTTCTGGCTTAATTTTCAGCTCATAACTAAACTTCATTTTGCACTCTCAAACCAGACTTCTTTCCTGCTGAGAACCCTCAGTCATGGATCGATAAGTTTTGGGGATTTTTTTTTAAATCTCCAGCTGGGAAATGGACACCAGTTCTTTTCCTTTGCCCCTCCCCCCCCCCACAGTCATGTTGGCCAATGTAGGGACTGGAATAGACCAAGACCAGCATATTTCCCTGGGAGCTTAAAAGGAGATGCCCACTGGGTGTCCGCTATACCACAGCTGTCCTCCCCTGCCTGGTTTGTGCAGTTGAGCTCACTGACTCCTTGGCTGTGCAGTGAGTTGAGTGCAGCCCAAAGTTCACACTGTGCTGAGCTGAAATCACAGTGTGTCCGTGGGCAGGCGCTTGTGTGATATGATGTACTGTTGGACACAGGAGATGTGTAACACCTCCTTCTCGGCCCTTTGGCACATGGGCAAGTCAAAAGAAAACAAATACACAGGGTACAAAAAAATGCCACATGGGTAAGGGCACAGGTCACAGAATTAAGAGTCAAATGAGCTGGGAGGAGATTCTGTGCGGAACAGGAAGCAGAGTGGGGCATCTGGAAGGAGCAGGGCTGAAGAAAGTCTAAAGAGTTGGCGTGTGGATAAAACCCACCACGACTAGGAAGTAGCCGTGCATTTGGAGGCGTTTAAGCACCCTCTAGAAGGAACACAGAGAGGAAGCCAGGGCCCTAACACAGAAAGAAATTTCTGGAAACCTTTCTAAAAAGTGATCCAGTGATCCAGAGACTCAGTTTAGATTTTGGCTCTTTCCTCTTAGGTGGTAAGGGACACTTGTTACCACCATGTGACCAAATGATGTACCTGTATAAAGTGGGGAAGGCAGACTGAGATTGTTGCTGCTGTAAACCCTTGATACTGTGTCCCACAAGAGCCAGATTCCAACAATTGATGTTTAAGCTGAAATGAAACAGGCTAGCAACCACCTCAGAGCCGACTGTGACAGACGGCTTCCTAGCCCTGATTTTCTGTGCACTGATATAAACCCTTGAGGATTTGTTGTTTCACTACTTAGTAAACATTTTCCTAACTGATCAGGAAGCATCCCTTTCACCATTTGGTGCAGGTAAATGTTCTCCTGGAGCCCCAGACACCACACTGCCACCCAAGTGTCATTGCATTCAGAGATGCCCAAGTTGACAGTTCTCTGCTTTGACTCCCCAAGTGACAAGTGCGATAAGACTGGCTTTTTGAGGTGGCAGCTGGAGCTCTCCTCCACTCCCTCTGCTTCCTCTGGACTCAGCACTTTTCCTTTTTGCTCTGGATAAATTGCAGTTGATTTAAATGCACTGCAGATCCTTGCCATTTTATGGCTGATTGCTTCTAAGCAATAGGAGGAACATGTGTGCATGCTTGACTGTGAATACTTGTAAGTGGCTTGTGAGCCAGGGGTAGGCCAGCAGAGTGGCCCTCCTTCCGAGGCCCTCTCCAGCCCTTCCTTTTGATGAGGCCAAGGAGAAGATTCTAAATCAGCAAGCAACAGAGGTTGGTCTATCTGCTTCCCCCCCCTTTCTCTGCTTCCAGCCGTACCCTCACATCTGAGATGGAAGCCACCTCGCTCTCACCCCGTTTGGCGCCGCTAGTATACAGCACTGACAAAGTTTTCTTGGAGTTGTTTTTGGTGGAGGGGCTGATTTCACCGTCACCACCATGCACCATGGGAATGCTACAAATACTTCAGAATGTCACATTGTCAAAATATCTATATTTCGGGCTCAGAAGCTAGACAGCTCGTTTGGCTGCTAGGCCCACAAGATGTTCTGCCATTTGTTGTGGTCTAAAAACTTTCCCCCTCGCTGGAAGAAAATAATCATCCATTGTTTCATATCATCTTCAGGTTCCCTTTCTTGAGTTTTTTTTTTCTTTCTTTCTTTCTTTTTCTAACATGAGAGAGTAGAAGTCAGGAGGTCCTGTGTGGCACATTGAACTTCTTACTATCAATCCTTAGGAAAGAAGGCGTTTCCTTATGACAATCAACTTTTTATATGGAACCAATTTTGCAATAGTTGGTAGAATCTTTTCAATCTGTGACAGGGAATGGGAAAAGTGGGGAAGGGACCTGCATCTTTAGAGGTGTGTGGGATAGAAATCAGTGTCCTAGAGATCACTCATGGCTTGGTATTATAGCAGCTTGGCATTCACTTCATTTTTATTTCATAGAGTATGGACCTTAATGCTGTTGCTGCTGCTGCTGCTGCTGCTGCTGCTGCTGCTGTGTGTGTGTGTGTGTGTTGTATGTGTGTATTTGTGTGTGTATGTGTGTGTTGCATGTGTGTGTATACGTATGTATTTATGTGTGTGTGTGTGTGTGTGAGAGAGAGAGAGAGAGAGAGAGAGAGGGAGAGAGAGAGAGTATCCTTAAAGACAAGCAGAAGGCTACAGAGGGCACTTAAGATCTGAGCGAGCAACCGCCAGTGGGTAGAGGTGGCTTTTAGAAAAGTAACTTCTCATTCCTAATGGTGATAATCCTGAGCCTAGAGAGGCTTGGCCAGTAAAATGACAAAAAGAAGCAAAGAAAAAGTGGCTTGGCTCCAGTGTCCAGCGCTCTGCTATTGGCAAAACCCTTGAGTTTATATGTCATAAACCCACAGAAAAAGACCACATTGCCCTGAGACATATATATACACAAATGTATATGTATGTACACTGTAGGTTCTTCAAATATATATATATATCCCTCTCCAGCATTGAATGTTTGGGAGAATGAGTACCTTGAATCAACAACCTTTATTATTATTATTATTATTATTATTATTATTATTATTATTATTATTACTCAGGGATAAAGTCTCCCATTTCCACCATCCAGTTTCTTCTGTTTTTATTGGCAAGCCTGACATCCTTATATTAATCCTACTGTTTCAGTGGGAAGGAATTCAAGGCCTGCCTTCTTCAGACGTGCAGGAGTAACTGAGAGTCTGGCTTGCCAAGTTGGCCAACTCATGCTCTGGGCCATAGTTTCCTCTTAACTGAGCTTTGTTAGTGTTTGCCCGGGGGCGGGGGGAAACGGTAGAAATAAGACTGGAGAATAGTAGAAAGGAGAGCTAACTATCATGCCACATGACCCCTAACTTCTCAGGGTTGCAGGTGATTAAACCTATGAATGACACCTGATGTTGGTACCCACTTCTTTCTCCACTGGAAGGGCATGAGCAATGACTTAAGCCACTGTAGGTTCTTCAAATAATGCTCCACATGTGGTCATTATTGTTCTGGAAACAGCTGACACCCGCACTTGGCAGACCGACCTACTAGTGGAAGGCAGAGTGTCTGGGTGGTTGGGCTTTGAGGAGTCTGCCAGGGGTGAGCTTGAAAATGTCTTGACGGCCTCTAGTGAGGTACCATCTTCTTTGCTCTTGAGAATCTGATGAGGACTCGTGCCAGTAACACATGAGGTTTACTAGAACTCTCAGTGTTTGTACTGACCTCCCACCGCTGTGTTCAGAGAGAATTATTGGTGTTTTCTTACACTGTGGTGTGGACTCAGAGCTCTTGGGCTGGACTGGAGCTGTACCACAGGATGCTAGGTGGCCTTGGGCAAATTGCCTAACTTTGTAGGCCTGGGTTTCCTCATCAGTAAAGAGGGCATGCTAGGAGAACTTGACTTATTGGGAAAGTCAACAGAATAATTGGAACACAGCATTTGAAAGAGAACCTGGCACAGAGAGCACTAGCTTTTAAATACTGTACATATTCTTTCTCCATCTGTAGGGCAAATGGAGTATTTGAAGTCAAGGAACTCAACATTCTGGCTTGTATCACCTGTTATAGGGTTGGCATTTCCATCTGCTTTCAATAATTGTTCTCTAGTAGCTAATAATATATGGCATATATAATGTAGACATATAGCTATGACTCTTTTATCTCATATAGTCACAAATACTATGCAGTGTTTGACATGCTCCAATGATATATATTAGGTTATGTAATTAACGTTACACTTAGGTGGATATCATATTCATAGTACGGTGCATACTTGCATTTAGGTGGATTTTAGAATTTCTGAGAAAACTAGATTGCTGTGTTGCCCAACATTTTATGATTTAAAGCCCTCTAGGTTTTGGTCCAGCTATTGAGCAATGAGTCACTTACATTGAAATAGTTTGATGAAATTAAGAAAGTAAAGAGAATTGAGGTTTGAGTAGAGAGTTGTTGCTGAATCCAATTACCCTCATAAGAAAGTATTTACAAATTCTCCGAGGTTTGTTTATACTGTGTGCGGAGTTCTCCTCTTTGCATTAAGCTGCTAATGTCTGATAGAATTGTGAGTAGATTTGTGGGCATACATTGTTTGCATTTCTTCCTTGCATATTGTGTATCGTATAAATTGGTTTTGAGTTTAAAACTAAGTTGCTCAGTCATGTGATACCCATGCAATCCCAATTTGTGTTGTTATTATGTATTGCCTTGCGTTTGAAACCATATTCCATGCTGTTTTATTTTGATTTAGTATGTTCTTTTTAAAGTGACTATGTTTGCATGTGAATTTCTTTTGTTGTTGTTGTTGTTTTTTTTTTTTTCTTTTGAGCATGACTTACGTTTCGCTTTGTGTTTCTTTTAGGTCTTGTTTTGTTTCATAAGATCCCACTGGATGGGTAGCTGAGATAAGGAAAGACAAAGGCTTGGGCTCTGGTGCTCCTTGCTTGACGCCCTGTGAGCCCAACTCTGGGACTACTGTTGCCTATCCCAGGAAGTGCTGCTTATTTGGGGGTGTCTGGTGGAAATGGGTATTCTCCGAGGATGACTGCAGCCTGCTTGTTGTGAGCTGTGGCTGGGGAACCCCAAGGCAGAGGCAGGAGTCAGGCAGCTGAGAAGCAGCGGAAGAACACACTTAGATTCACCTTCTGTTCTTACAATAGCTCAAATATAGAATTGAAGTGAAATCGCATTGGATTATGCCTCTCTAATGTAAAGTGAGCTGTTTGACTATACAGGAAATGTGCTGACATTAATTGCTTCTGTTTATTAAAGGTGATTTGCAAATTAAAAACTATGCATCTATCATCTATCCATGTATCTATCATCTGTCTGTCTACCATCTGTCTATCATCTATCTACCTACCTACCTCTCTATTCTATCTATCTATCTATCTATCTATCTATCTATCTATCTATCTATCTATCTATCTATCTATCTACCTATCTATCTCTCATCTATCTGTCTATC
Source organism: Montemys delectorum (assembly GCA_019843815.1). Lineage (NCBI taxonomy): Eukaryota > Metazoa > Chordata > Mammalia > Rodentia > Muridae > Montemys > Montemys delectorum. Next base: position 12,219 of record JADRCD010237657.1, on the reverse strand, counting down.
TATCTATCTATCTATGTATGTATGTATGTATGTATGTATCTATCTATCTATCTATCTATCTATCTATCTATCTATCTATCTAAAGTCATAGCTAGGTCTAAGTGCACACTAAAAGTCTAATCCACACATAACACCTATTTCAACATCTTCTGTTCTTTAACCCTAGCTGACTTCTGTGATTTCCACCTACAACCCAGCGACTGATAGACTTAAGGGCACATTTGTGGTGTCATTAGTAGGTTCTTTGTTTTGCTGGCAGCAAAGACCCAAACTCTTAGCTTAGGTGTCAGAGCATATAAAGCTAAAAGTCCACCGGGCAGGTAGAACTGAGCAACACCAGGGACTGTGTGGCCAGGAGTGTGGACTTGAATTAACCACTGTCTGAGAATAACTAATGGAAGGGTATATGCATATAGGGAATTAAAGTCTTGTCCCTTCCCATTGCCCTCTGAGAACCACCTGCCCTTTAGAAGTTTGCCTAGCAAGAGGGCCTCACATCTCACACTGTTTGAATTACAGAGCTGCAGTGTCTCTAGGGTGAATAGGCCTGCAAGCTGAGCTGCTGGCCTGCTGTGAGAGGGAGAGCATGTCTAAGGACAGTCCCTGGAGCATGCTGCCCTACTGCTAGAGGTGGCCAGCTGTTAATGAATGCATGCTTTATAGCTGTCCCTTCCTTCTCCTTGCTGAAAGAACAGCCTCCCAGCCACCAATCCCTGCGGCCCCCAGCCATCCCCCCCTCCCCCCGCTTGATGCTGACCTGTGCAACCCTTGTTCATTTTGCCTGGCAGTGGCCTTTGTGGGGTCCCTGCCCCATCTGCACCAGGTGGCAACTCTATCCATCCCCTCTCCTCTCACTTTAGGTCCCTTTCAGAGCTAGGCTGGGATATTTCATTTTAAAACCACACTCAGCTCTATTACACACACTCACACATAGCTAGAGTGGAAACTTATTAACATTCCTTTTTTAAAAGGTAGTTTATCTTTAAGGATTTATAGGTTTTTCTCCTAACAATCCCAGCATGTTTGAAAACTATTTTGAATCCTCTGTAAGCAAGTCCATCAATCAACCAGAACCCATTTAGGCCCCACTTGACATAAGGCGAATACTGTGGTATTTTATACTGAGCCACTCTGGTATTGCTCGATTCGGGTCTTTTTTGTAAGTCCATGGATTACAGTGTTTGTGTTGGCCATCTACATACTGTGCCCGAGAGCGCCAGTCCCTTCCCCAGACCTCTCAAAGGCTTTGTCTTCAGGTATACCGTGGTCTCAGCATAGAAGGCTCCATGTCCTGAACACCCCCACTGCCCAGCTTGCTGCATGTAAGTGACAGCTCCTGTCACTACTGAGATTTCTGTCTTTCCCAAAGGTGTTGACTTACCCAGAGGCCAGCTAATAGCAGAAATCTTGACCCCTGAAAGGAAAGTGAAATTCGAACTGCCAGGCAGGCAGGGGCTCAGTGTGGCAAACACTCTTAAATATCAGCCATTTGGCACCAAAAAAACCCAAACCAAAATAAAACAACAAAAAAATTAAGCTTTGACGTTATTCCATGGAGCCATATGAGGATGATGGATTATTTAAAGATTATTTTATAAGTTCCTAAGACCAGAAAGAAAAAAAGAGGAGCGGGGGGATAATTTCAGTTAACAGCTAGGAGAAATGTAGGGTAATTTTTTTGTTCTAAGATGTAAAGAAGTGGACAGATAAGGAAATTTAATATCAAATGTCACTTGGCATCTTCCAAGAGAACAAGAGCAGCAGGCTGTATTAGAAAATCATTTCTTGTGGTTCCTGTGTTCTTTGCCTTTTTCTTCTTTTTAACCCCCACGGACTGCCATCCGCAACACAGCTTTTCTTTCCTAACTCTTTCTTTTATCTCTGGCTTTCTTTGGTCCTCCAGAAGAAATCTGCTCTCTGAAGATTCACAATGGTGTGTCTTTTATTTTTACAGCACCAGGAAGGGAGACGGGGCAATTTCTTTCTTTCTTTCTTTTTTTTTTTTTCTGGAGTTAGGTCTTTGGCTCTCCGGCAGGAATTGGCATTCCAGGGCTAGGCAAGTCTCCACACCCCCAGTGATCTAGGTGAGCCGGCACTTGCCTAAACCCCAGGAGCAGCTGCCATGAAGCCAGCCATGTCCCAGGGAGCAAGGACCCAAGTTTCAAATCTTATTCCCTAAGGAAGATGTGAAACCTGGATTTTTATATGAAACATCCCTATTTTTAAAAAGTTGGCTCAGTTATTTTTAAAACATTATGTAGGCCAACAAAGCCTGCCTGTGGGCTGCCAGTCTGTCCCTTCTGTCTTAGAGAGAGTCATTGTTCCCCACTGTATCTGTCTGTCTTTCCCTGCAGACTCTCTTTCTCCCTGCCTACCATTGACAGCTGCATTAAGCAAGTTCTGACATGAACTTCAGCAGCCTGAAGGTGCACGACCGTCTATTACCCTGTGACCCCCACCTAGCTGGGACTCCAGACCCTGGCACACCCTGCTGGGATGTTCTTACAGTCCTGTCTTCTTGCCAGTCTCCAAGCACAGAGCCATCCATCCTGGGGCCTAATAAGCACTTTCCTCTGCTTTATCTGACACAAATCCCGTCTCTCCAGGTTCCAAGTCTTCTAGACTCTAAGAGAATAGAATGAGATGAAAAGAGTCTCCCTCCCCCATCTTCATGCTGTCCTGAGTGCACATAGCCCTATGCGACTAGAAAATGTCACCTCAAAGAGATAGAGTTCGGGTCCCTGGGGCCCTCTCAGGGAACTGAGAAAGAGTAAGAAACAGCTTCTGACACCACACGATATCGACTGAGGCATGAAACAGTTCTAAGGCCCAAGAGAGCTGTCTCCCAGCAGGAGACACGAACCCCAGTATGTACTGGAAAGACTCAGCTCAGCAGTCTCCCTTCCCACTCCTCCAGTCTCAGTCCTCCCCAAAGCCAAGAAAACCAGCGCATTCTATCTTCGTCTTGGCCCTCTACTCTTCTGCATCCTGAACTAAGCTCACAATAGCTAGGGTCTTGGAGTCTGTCCTCAGAGCTTACAAAGGGACTTGCAGAAGAATAAGTGACTGAGAGAGCATGTGGCTAAATGCAGTTTCGGGGCATACTGAGTGCGAGAGAACAGGGGAGGGCACTTCCTTGCTCCTGCTACCCCCATCCTCTACCCCCATCTTTCTAAAGTGACCCCATGATAGACCAAGAATGTTTTCTGATTTTGTTGGCTGCTCTGCCTAATTATAACACACTCAACTCTCTTCTCCCCCCCCACCCGCCCCTTTGCAAATTAGACTCTCCAGCCTGTGCTGACTTCTCCCTGTGAGGGGGTGATTCACACCTCCACCTGCTTTGATGCATGCTGTCTAGAATCCCTCCCTGTGCTTCCATCTCATTCTTTCACACTCTAATTGAAACTCACTTCATCTTGTTTGGTCTAGACTGGAGATTCATGGGGAGGGCTCTGTCGAAGGGGAATGATTCCATACAACACGGAGCTCAGGAGGTGGCTGCCTCCAGCTGTGTAGGCTGTGCCAGGCACTCTGCTTGATGATGCCAGAGCTCCCGGGATCCTGTAGCTCAGCAGATCTGACTCCAAGGAACCTGGTACAGAAGTTGCCATTAAGAACATTCTGCCCCTTTTGCATACCCTCAATACTTAGCAATCTGTCAAGTTTACCTAAGGGCACCTGGGACAGCTGAGGACTCTCCTGAATTTAAATTACTTTCGGGTGAGTGCTGCCAGGCTTAAATTAGGTTGACAGAATTCCCAGCCCAGAAAGTTCTATGACAATTTCTGCTCGAGAGGCAGCGTCCCAGTGTGGATAACCATTTCCTTGTTCTGGTCTCAGGGGCAGAGGGACCTCCCAGCTATTTGAGCATGACATAAATCATTCACTCCGCATTTAGTCTGGACTCACCCTTTAGGGTAGCCCGTGATAGTGAGGCAACTCTCGAAACCCACACTCCAACCTATTGTTTGTGTTCTGAGTTAGTTTTTTCTTGGGAGGAAGAAAAACGTGTAAGAAGCAAAGAACCAGAATTTTCTCACCAGCTTAATTTTAACCGATGCATTCATAAACTCACAAACAAATATGAAGTAGCAAGACATTCTCAAGAAAGACATGTCCCTCGGTTTCATCCCTGTCGAGTCCAAACCCATCTGCTGGAATCCAGAGGCAGCTCATGACTCACTTTTGTGCCTTTTTTCCCTATAATATTCTGGGTTTTCAAGTCTCTTTTTCCACATTTCCTGTAAACAATGCAGCTCTTTAAAAAAAAAGATTTTACTTTTAAGTGCTGTTTTAACAATGTGGCTAGACTATAAATGTACTTGCTGAATTCATCCATTTCTTTAACAAGCCAATAAAGTTTTATGATTCATCTCCATGTGTCCTGTGTTCTCTGTAGATTACACCCTCTCTCCTGCCCCCCAAACACACATGGCCCCTGTGTCATTGGTGGTTTGGGGGGTGGGGCTGGGACATGTCAATAAGGAGCTTTGGGGAGTCTCACCTACTGTGGGTTCTAGAACAAATCATCACTTGAGAGTTTCCATCACACACACAAGAGGCATGGTTTACGATTCTTCCATTAGAACCACTCCCATTGGTTAAGAGGTATTTGGTACAGAATATACAAGGAAGCTCTGTGGGTGTTTACCAAGTAAATTTTTATATTCTTTAGAAAATACTTTTGATGTTGAACCCCAGCAAGAGGGCACACAATGTCCTGTCAATTCATTCAGTGAGCAACTCGTGTCAGACACAGAGAGCAGCTTGTATGGCCCGGGACAGCAGTGACTGGAGAGACATGACCAGTTATGGCGGTGCTCAGCACACATGTCATGCCCCTTAGTCTCCATTACAGGCTCTTCAGACCTTCCCTTCCCCGTTTCCCACTTTGGCCACAGGCCAAAAAGAAGATTTAAACAACTGCATCTTGGACTTATTTGAGCTTACGACCACCTTCTGACCCCACTGAAGGGGTTATTGTCACTGTCTGAGTGGTGTTTAACTTGGGGTAGATTTACCTTACAATCAAAAGGGAGTCTACCCAGGATTTAAAGGACACTGATGATAGTTAAGGGGTATTGATTTTGCATATGTGTGCCAAGCAGGGTCCCACCGGCTTCCTAGGATTCCTCACAGCTCTGTGGGGCCTACCCAACGGTACAGTTTCCATAGTTTGATGTGCTCACCCCTTCCCTGGCCACTGAGTAGAGATTATTCTTGACCACGGTGAGTTGCAAGGTTAACCAATCGCTGAGAAGGTGCCTGATCCCAGTCTCAGGAAGCCTCTAGGTGTTTTTGTCACCAAAGAAGCCCTTGCAGATCTTGGCATGTGAGCATGGGGCCTGCTGGTAACACCAGCACCTGCTTTTCACCTTTTACCTTTGGAAGCAGGTTGTGTCAGGAGGTTTCAGTGGCAATTACCTCATGAGAACCCAGACTGTGTTTGAACTGGGCATGGTGGATTTGTATTTTTGATCAATGTCATTGGGTGCCTTTGCTCATCTCCTTTGATTTCCAGTCTTTCTGATCCCCTGAGGATATTTCACTATCTAATGAGTGATCCTTTTTTTTTTTTTAAGATTTATTTATTATATGTAAATATATTGTAGCTGTTTTCAGAAGAGGGCATCCGATCTCATTACAGATGGTTGTGAGCCACTGTGAGGTTGCTGGGATTTGAACTCAGGACCTCTGGAAGAGCAATCAGTGCTCTTAACTGCAGAGCCACCTCTCCAGCCTAATGAGTGATCCTAAGAGAGATCAGCACAGCAGGGCTGGGGTGTGGTGGGATGGGATGTTAAAGAATGTATCCAGCTATCTCCACCACAGAATCCAGACAGCAGAGCAGAGTCTCACACAGGCCTGAGTTGGCCTAGACCTCTGCAGCACCAAGAGATAGAGCAGCCTCCCAGCGTGCAACCACATGGAGTCCTCTCCCCCCACCCTCTACTGGCAGCTCAGGATTGGGAGAGACTGCCAAGGGCATATGCTAATTTTCCAGTCATTTGGTCAAGTCCATCTCACAGGCCACAAGATCTCAGAGCCTGTGTTTACTGAATTAAAATCTCTGCCCAACCACAAACTAACAAGCAGTAAGCTTTTTCCTTCCTTCTGATATTTTTTATTATGTTTCCAAGGAGGGACGGAGAAACAACTCCTGTGTTTATTTTCCACCCTTTTATCTCTTTTTAATAATCCTCATCAAACTGTAATCAGTCCTGAAGCACTGTTAAGTAAAAATGTAGGCTATGCCATTTGCTGAGGAAATAGACTTCGTTCTCAGGTAAGTTTTCGAAGCCTCAGCCCACGCCCTGGTGTCAGGGGGTAAACGCCATTCTGCCTTCCGAGGGAGACAGAAACACAGCCTCCTAAGAGGCTTCATACTTTTCAAGAGAGACTCCCTAAGCCAGTGTTTATTTTGTATGGATGTTGGAGTCCTTGATTTAGGGCAGTCCCATTGCCTTTCCATCATGTGTCCAAGTACATGATTGAGTGTGTTGTTTAATTCCACATCTGCCACGTGTTGTCCTCCCAGGTCTGAGTAGAGAAGGGCAGCTGGACATGCCTGGCACATTCTGTGGAGCCATCTAGAGGCCTGTTGGGTTTGCTCCATTGCTCTAGCCTTTCCTGGGCTTGGGTCTTCTAGTGTTCAGCCATTGCTAGAGGTGGTAAAGGCTCCCACTGTCATCATTCTCTGTGTCACCTCCTTGTCCCCTTCATTCACTGATGCCTCTCCTCCTGGTGCCTATATCTTGTTTAAGCTGCAAGGATGAGGCTGTGTGCCTCAGTGGGACAGTGGTAACTAGAACACATGCTTAGTTCTTCGTTGGATTGTTACTTCAGGGCTATTCAAGATCTAGGGTATTTTGCTATGTCAAAATCACGCAAAGACACTGAGCTCGGCTCTGAGTGACACCAGAGTCCACCAAGCAGATGTCACCTTTGTCCTCAGAAGTGACAGTCTGTGTGATGTTTGTAATCTGCTGCTTTGGTTTCCATAATTTACATGAGAGGGAAGACTAGGGTCCAGGTGAGACTGTCTGTAGTCTGTGAGGCCCTGCTCTGCCCCAACTCTGTCTCAGAGAGCAGAAGCCTCCACTCATCCTTTGGTGGCTGAGTCTGTCTTTTTTCTGTCTAACCTGATGTGAGGTGCTTCTACCCGCTTAGCTCACTCCTTCCCCCACTCCTTTATCTTTCTTAGGAAATATTTTGCTCTATTTAACTCTCATTCTGTTTCTGTATAGCACTCACATCCCAAATATGCTTCTTCATTTTTTTTATGCTTTAAAACTTTTAAATTGGTTGGATGGAGTCATGGGTGGTAGTGGTCTGTGAATGAGGGGAAAAAAAGAGAGAAATTAGGTGTTGATGAGAGAACAGTAGTACATATGTGCAAAGATGCACACACGCGCACACACACATACATGCACTGGCTCTGCATACTTTCAGTAGTCTTTGACTATGTTGGATTAAATAACAGTGCGTAGATCACTTCACCTAATTATCTTCACAGTGCTCACTACTCCCAGATGGTTAAAAATAAATAAATAAAAAAAATTCTTCCCTCGTTTTTTTTTTTTTTTACTTTTTGTTTTTACTTTCTTATAAATAGCAAGAAATTTCGCTGAGAAAATATTATAAATCCCACAAGGTTGGTGTTCTGTTCTGGGTCCCAAAATGTAGAGATTGAGTGGATTTCAAATTTGGCAAGGCCTCTGGCTTGGCAGACACTCCTGTCCTTATTTATGGCAGCCTGGAAACTTCCACTTCCCGGGGCTTATAAATGATGCTGCCGATTTCGTCTCCCTCTCCTATCTTGATGTGAGTTATGAAATAATCAGCCTGAAGACTTCTTTTTAACGTTAACCCTTGAGTTTTGATATGAGACACATCTCAGACAGAAAGTCCACTTTCTGTTCGGTATCACCCGACAAAACGAAAATCTGGAAATGTTGAGGGTTAAGATAGAGAGGATGGCGACTCTACAGCCTTCACTGTGGTTACAAAGGATTACCGATTGGAAGTCCTCCAAGGACTACCCACCACCCCCTACACGCCGATTTGAAGACACAAGATCCAGTCTCTCTGAGAGCTCTCCTAACAGCAGGAACAGGTGATGAGCTCCCTCCAGCCCCATTCTCTGGAGAAACAACTAAGAGATTGTCTTCCTCTTCCTCTTCTCCTCGCCTCTCTTTTTCTCTTCCTCTTTCTCTTAATCCTTTCCTCAGTTCTATGAGGCCAATTCACCCACTCGTTCTCTTTAGGGAGAGTGTTCCTCTGGGTGCTGTAGTGAGCCTCCAGAATGGGCGGAGCCTCCGTGATGGGGGGAGCTTCTGTGATGGGCGGAGCAGACAGATTTGCTGAGCACACACAATAGGCATTTTTATTTTTATTTTTATTGTATTTTATTATTGATTGCCTTTTGATTTTGTTTTGGCCTCACTCTGAACCCCAGGATAGCTTGCAGCTCACAGCCATCCACCTGCGCCTCAAGCATGCTGGGATTGCCGGCATGAACATCTGGCCTGATAATGAACGCTTTCAAAGAGCAAAATATGTCTCCTCTGAGGCTGGACTCCAAGATACAGTTGGATTTGTTAGGCTTTTCACCCAGAGAGGAGTGGGAGAATGGGAAGCCAAGGAGATCTGCAAGAGGCCCAGGCTGCAGGCTGGGAAAGCCCCTCAGAGCCTGAGGGGTCATAACAGGTTAAGCCACCGGGTGGCCGTCACTAGGGCAGTATCTCAAGGACCATCCGAGAGGTTTTGAGCCACAAATGAGCCGACTGAGGAGCTCCCTGTTCCCTCTTTGCCCTGTCCCTTGTAGTTACTGGCATTGAAGCAGCGTGGGGAAAGCTCAGCCTCCGTAGATAAGAGCTCGGTGGCAGACCACAGCTCCTCAGACCCTTGTCAGGTGTTCTGTCACTGAGACCTGTGAGAGAGACTCTTGAGGCTCTTCTGTTGAAGGAGATGCTGACTTATTTAAGCCCTGCCTCACAGATGAGCTAGTTACCTACAGCTCTCGTGTCTCATGTAAAGCACAAGTACCCTCAGAAGAGCACCTGCATCTTCCATGCTGGACCACTGCTTCCTTCAGTGATCCAACGTCAAATTCGGCGCTTATGAGGGCTTCAGCCGAAGTCATTCCATACCACATGTGCAGTTTGGAAAAGTCGCCCATTTGAACTGCTTGAGAGGCCAGTTTTGAGCCGTAGCCACCCTTTTGTTTATAATACCTTGATATGACTAGCACACTGAGCCCTGTTTCTGTTTTGCCTGCCTCTGTGCTGAAACCACAAGTGCTTTTCTTTCAATTTCGTTTCTTATCGCAGCAGCTCCTGCTATTGATTCACCTTCTTTCAGGAGAGTGTCCATGGAGATACATGGCATCAATACCTTGCCAGGCGGGTGAAAGAAACAGAGAGTGGAGCTACACATCTTCGTAAACAATAACCCTGCCCTACTCTGCCGCAGACCTCCCTCCAGTGGGTTGTTTTAAACAGAAATGATGCTTTACTCCGAGTCTATAAACTAGACTGAATGCTTTCTGTGTGCTAGAATGTTGGCCGTAGACTCAAAAGCTTCAGAGACTTGGAGGGATCCAGGGCATATGTAGATGACTGGTAAAGACTGACACGGTGTGTAGGACAGAGGTATTCCAGTCTCAGTCCTAATTTCTGTATTGGAATACAGGCTTGGGGAAAATACATTCAATTTTTTTTTTCAAGCTGAAGGGAAACCTGGTATTTGGTGTGAGATTTCCCAGTTTCTAAACATTGGCAAGGCCCGTGTCATGTTTTTTTTTTTTTTTAAACCTCCAGCAGCCAAACAGAACAGTCTTTGTGCCCAATCTTGGTTGTTGTAACTCGGCTGGATGGTCAGTCTGTGTCCTTCAGGCTCAGTGCCTTCCCCACAGTATGAGTGCATAGACTTGTGTCAGGTTGGACGTCTCAAAGCTGATGCTGAGGCAGGGGGTTCACAGCAGTGCTGTATTAAAGCTAGCCTGGGAAAGAAATAGGATACCGGACCTGGAGAAGCGGGCTGCGATGTTTGTGGCGGTGGGTGTGGCCCGACCATCTGGGTCATATATATGCTGGGATATAAGCTACCTCTTGGGGCTTGCTCAGCTAGGAAGTGAGTGTCTCCATCTGGGTGCTTGCTTGACAGTACCTGCTGTTGCCATAGGACAGCTGTAGAGCTCTGAGGCAGAGAAGACACACAAGTGTGTCCTGGCCAGGAGCAGGGCACACGACACAGCAATGGTGGGACTGAGGGATTAAGCATAGCCCCAACCCAGAAATTCATTGCTTTCCAAAGCCCCTAGGATAACAGGCCACATTCGTAACCAGTATTTGCCAGTGTTTTCTCTAGTGTCTTTTTTCCTCCTCCTCCTCCTCCTCCTCCTCCTCCTCCTCCTCCTCCTCCTCCTCCTCCTCCTTCTTCTTCTTCAAGGATTTCATGTAGCCGAGACTGGCCTCCAGCATGCCATGCACCTGGGGGACGGCTTTGAACTTCTAATCCTTTTTCACCTATCTCCCCATGCTTGCTTCAGCATTGCTAGTGGGGGAACCTAGGATTTGAGTGAGCACTCCATCAACTGAATGACCAGCTTTTTAACAAGATAACCACACAGAGCCAGATCATTCTGACCCTGATTATTGGTGTGTTAGCCTCAGACTCTCACCCTCTGCATTTAGGAGAGCATGAAGAGAGGGAGCCCTGGATATTGAAAGGAGGCAGGGGGTAGACTTAAAAAGTCCATAGGGCCATCAGCCCTGTATAGACCCCCCTCAAGAAAGCTCATGATAACTCCCATTCTTGGCTGCTTTTCTATGAGCTTGGAATGTCAAATCTATGATTCAAGCACTGTTTCTCTATGCATGTACCCCAATTCAAGCAGTGTTTCCCTGTGCTGTGAACCCCAGTGCTGAGCTTGTAAGGTGACATCATCTGGCAGTGGAGAGTAGCAATCTCCACATTGAGTCTCTCCAGCATGCTAGTAGCTTCTAAGCTTAAACCTCCTCAATGTGTAAATGAAAGTTCTACCTTCTAGCTGCCAACCAATTTGCCTGGGTGGAAGTCCACCTGAGGTCAGGAGCAAAGTCAGGAGATGCACCATTGTCTGCCAACCGAGCATCTGCTGATCCACTCTTCTGGATTAGCCAGGATAGCTACTCTCCCTCTACTCTAACCAAAGTTTCCTTTCTGGTGTCCTTCAAACCTTCCCCCACTCCCAAATCCCTTCACTTGCTCCACATTTGGGAGTAAAACTTTTCTTCTGATCCCTTTTCTTTCCGTGTGTCCATTCACAGAGCCCACGGTGACTTCCTAAGATGTAGAACTGAGTGCAGGCGGGAGCATTCATATGCCCTTGGTGCAGCGATTTGCAAAAGTAACTAGGTCAACTCCAAGTACGTTGATTGATACTGTTTTAACAGATTGACTTATTTACGTCTATGAGCATTTTGCCTGCCTGTGTGTCGTCGGTGCATCGTGTGAGTTTCTGGTGTCTGCAGGTGTCAGAAGAGGGCATCAGATCTCCCTAAAAGTTACAAATGCTTGTGAATCACTGTGTGAGTTCTGGAAACTGAACCCAGGTCCTCTGCAGGAGCAACCAATGGTCCCAACTGCTGAGCCATCTCTCCATCTCCCAGTGTTTATGTCCCACACACGTCTTACCCAGCTCCACTCTTTCAGTTTCCGGTGATGAACACCCAGGTTGGCTTGGCTCTTCCTGTCTCTCTCAGTCAGAGTACTGTCATTTGGTCATAGAAAACCTCTGACCATGGGCCCTGATACTCCACGTCTAAGACTGCTTTTCCATAAAAGGGGGTGGCGAATATCTATGGTGTTGGGTGATCTGGATAATTAAATGGACATTAGTCTGGTGAGTCATCTGGCAGTATTTGACACATAGCTGCCACCCAGGAGCTGCCATAGAGTACCACACGTAGGATGAAGCCACCTTCTCTCCACTGGACTAGCACCATGCGTGTCTGATCACTTGGCAACCAGAGGCCAGGCTCTGCATCTTCAATCGGTTGAATGGCTCATAAGCACACTTTGTTCCATGCCATGCTAGTGTGGGGCTTTGAATGAAGGAAATGAAGCCTGGGTGACCCCTCAACTGGATCGCTTTGGTTTCGAAGCAGGAACGTTTGTGGCTGAGGCTGTCTGGGACTTCAGTCAGAAAGACTTGAGTAGAAAATGAGAATG
>JADRCD010237656.1:0-49773 GCA_019843815.1 Montemys delectorum | reverse complement strand
TCCTAAGAGGAGATGGACTGTGAGCACGTGGCCAGGAAAAACAGCAACTAACAAGGGACATATGGCTGGGAAATAAGTTAGAATAGCTCCAAACCTGCCCAATATAGGCTTATGTCTTATAAATAAAATATTGGATGATGTGTTTTTTATATGGGCTAGCAAGATTTTTTAATTCATTTTACAAACATGATCAAAGCTTCTATGAATTCACTGAGACTGAGGCAGCATTTTCATGGCCTCTATGATTCTGCAGCAGGTCCTTTGAATATATATCATGGTTACAGTTTAGAGTTTTTATGGGGTATCTGAGCATGCAAATGAGTAGATATCTGATTCTTGTGCCTTTGTGAGCTCTTTTACTTCTGTTGATTTGTCTGGTCCAGCTTCTATATTAGTTTTAGTAATATAATATAATATAACATAATATAATATAATAATTATATATTATAATTTCTTAGAATCCTGTTTGTTTTCTAACGAGAAAGAAAGAGAGGGCAAGGGAATGGATACTGATAAGAGGGGATGTTGCAAGAAACCTGGAGGAGTTGAGGAGGGAAAACTTCGATCAGTATATATTATGTGAGGGAAAAAAATCTAGTTTTAATAAAAAGGAAAAAAGATTATCTGTATAGAAATAGCTGGCAGAAAGATTACACGATGATATGCATACATATATATATTTACTTATGTTGTTACTTACACCAAACTTATTTAAGATGACTTAATTATACATGCAAATAATGTGTATTAAAAGACACAAAGAAATCAAGGAAATAGAAAATCATCATAAGATAAAATGCAACAGAATATATGGCGTGATTTCTGCAGCTAATGGCGAAGATCCTATAGATACAGCTCTGAGGAGTCAGCACAAAAGATGAAGGCATAGTCATTTACATAAGCCACTAAGGCTAAAAAGACAATTTCTTTAGTTTACAAAAGGAAGCCATACAGTGTTCCATATGATGTTTTCAAGGACAATCTTCCAGTCATAGTCTTATCAGGCGATTCAGATAATGTAAATTTATTCAGCCACAAATGTAGCTGCTGGTGATGGGGAGATAAAGACACACATTTTCTCAGAGAGAAAGGGATAGACATACATTGTTAAAGAATTTCTAAGAAGACAGAGTAAAACAGTAGCATAAGGAATGCCGAAGAAGCTAAATGAGGAAGAAGTCATTCCGCCAGAAAAGAATGGGCCAGCGGGGGAAGGGGGAGCGTCACAGGTTGAGTCCTGAAGCAAGAAGTAAGATTGTGACTGACCAAGAATTCTATATTATCAGAAATAATATACAGTCTCAGTGTGTTGCGCACTGTGGCTAATAGGAGAAAAGGGAAGGAAGAGAAAGAAAGAAAGAAGCAAAAAGAAAAGGGGAAAGGGAGGGAGAATTAGGAAGTTCTCACAGCTATGCGGAGCCCAGTCTCTGGGATAATAAAACTGAGAGATGAAAATGCATCACAGCAGCACCTGGAGTGCAGGTGCTCTGTCCTACAGTAGGAATTAGTGCAGATGTTTTCAGCCTTCCAAATGTTGTCATCCTTTAACACAGCTCCTCATTTTCTGGTGACCCACAACCATAACTGTAATTTTGCTACTGGTCCTCTGCCCTGTGAAGGTTCTGTGCCTCAGTGTATGGGAATGCCAGGGCCAATAAGTGGGAGAGGGTGGGGTGGCAGGCATAGGGATGGGGGAGGCAACAGGGGTTTGTTCTTGTTTTTGTTTGTTTGTTTGTTTGTTTTTTGGAGGGGAAACTGGGAAAGGAGAAATTTACATGTAAATAAAAGAAAGCTGCTGCGGCACAAGTCGTGAGGAGCAAGCCAATAAGCAGCACTCCTTCATGGCTTCTGCTGTAGTTCTTGCCTTCAAAAAAAGAAAGAAAGAAAGAAAGAAAGAAAGAAAGGAAGGAAGGAAGGAAGGAAGAAAAGAATTATAATGTAAATGTCTGTGCTTTCCAATGGTCTTAGGCAACTCTCCTGAAAGGGTCTTGCACTACTATCGTGACCTGCAGTTTGAGAGCCACTACAGTAGAAAACTAAGCTTCAGGTGCTGATGTAAGGACAGCCCAGAAAACAAAAATCACAGAAGTCTAGCCTGGGTTTTGGAGGCCAATGTACATTCTTTGGTTCCTAAATGTCTTTGATAATATGACTAAGACTGTTTACCTTCTGCCTAGAAACAGCTCTAACATACATACAAGTGCAGAGTGTGAACTTGTCTTTATCAGTATCAGAGAACTTTAAATCATTTCCATAAACCCTACGTAAAACAAAGTGTGTTTAATGAATGCATTAGGCTACCGCCATTAATCAGGGCTGGGGACCATTTAAATATTCTTGCTCACTCCCTCTAATTCTATTTTCCCCAAGTGAACTTGTAATTATAGGATGCCACAGTTTCATGTGTATGACAGACCTCAAGAACCCTGTTTCTGGAACCCCAAGGTAAGAACAAACAGCCAATGCAGTACACTGGCCTCGAGTCAAGGATGTTGTGATATCTTTAATTTTTTTATACTAATGATGTCTTATTAGTGTGTAATAATTTCATTATTTGAATTCTGTGGCTTTTCCACAGACCCTTTAACCTGGTAATACTTGCCTACCCCAAGACCTAAAGCTAGAATCTGAAATGCTCAATGTTCTTTAGCATTGAAGTCTCCATGCACAAAATCAAGCCTAGATCAATACAATAGATACTGGGACTTGTAAAGAGGTTGTGCCTTTCCTGATCCTCTGCTAACACCCAACCATGAACTTCTCAGGTCAAGAAACTGCGCTTATTCCTGAGTTGGCTCCTAGGGGTAAATAAGTTATTTATTTATTTTATCTTTTTACTTTTTTAGTTAATGTAATTTCACCTTATCTAAACCTTCTTGAGGAGTTTTTTTTTTTTTTAAATAATTTCTACCCTAGTTGGAAGAAAAACTTGGCAAAGGTTTTATTTTTTTGTTGTTGTTGTTTTTGTTTTTTTTTTTTTTTTCTACCATAGAACTCTGCAGAACTTAAAAACTGTGGCTCACTTTTAGTTGGATGTCACAGGCAAGATTCTTTAGGCAGTAAAATTCCCACTAAAGTGCAGCAGAGCCCATTGTAAGGATGACAAAATGGCAGCACAGAGAGGTTAAAGAACTCACTTAAGAAGACAGCTAGTAGGTACTAAAGCAAAGGCTGACAGACAAGCCCCAGGGTGTGGCCTACTCAGGAGCTCTGCTCTGCTCCTTCCCAGGGACTCTCTGAAAACAGAAGGAGGTCATCAAAATATTAGAAACAAGACAAATGCGGGAGCAACTAAGGAGAGAGGACAAATTAGTATGGCATTCAACAGAATACTATTCCATCATTGAAACGTAGGTCGTAAAAATGAGTTTAGTGAGCTGGTAAAATATTCAAAATATATTGCTGAATAAAAAAAAAAAAAATACATTCTGGTAAAACCCATAAAATCCATACATACACAGAGAATTATACACATACCCACAAATAAAGGATATACATTCAAATGTTAATGATCCCAGTAATTACCAAGCCCTGTTCAAGTAGGTACTTTGCATTTATTTTCTCAGCACTTCTCTGATCTTTACACAGCTGCTTCCTTTTCTTTCCCAGATCTCAGTTTAAATGTCACCTTATCAAGAAGGTCTTTCCTACCCCCCTGTCTGAAAGACACCATGTCACTCTTTTCATGTTCTTGTACGGTGCGTATCCTGTCTTAATATCTATCACCATCATTGTCATTTGGAAGTACATTGCATGGTAGTTTTAATTTCCAGTCAGCATCTTGGCAAGTGAGATTATTGTTAGACTCTGTCCTTCTTATAGTGCTTTTCAATTCCCAGGACAGAACCTTACCTGGGCAACACATAATATAATAAATATTATAAATTAATATATATAATAAATATTAATAAGAGCAAAAGTAGTAAATGAAGGTGGTAAATAAACAAATGTCTCTCTGGTGCCATATACATCTAAAATTGTCATTTCACAACAGTGAGCCCCAAGCACAAGTAACCAAAGGAAGTCCAGGAGTTTTGTCTGTGCTCAGCCCTTACATTTGTGTGTTTGGTATTTAACTGAGCATATGAACCACAATACTGGGCCAGGAGATTTAGGCATGGGAGAAAAGCAGGTGATGTTCACTGGCATCAGAGGGTTCTGTCTAGTGAATTTCAGAGACTGTAACATAAACAAATGAAAAAGAGAGAAAAATAGGCAAGAGGTGTCAAATACTGAAGACACACAGAAGACAGACTAGCTTTTCCCAAGATTCTTTCTAATTGCAAGAAGCCAAAAAGGTTTATTTATTTTTAAAAGTTATAAAAGATTAGAAAATGTAATTCTAAAGTGAGAATAATAGTTGGAAAACAGTAATAAAGTGTTACATCTTGCCTTTCTCTCTTCGGCCCACCTATAAAGGTCTATAGTCATGGTAGAGTCAGCTGTCTTCTCCTTTGGACACCAGTGATCTGTGTCTCAATTAGTTGTTTAAGGCAAACCCTGTCCTGGACATCCTCCTGTCATGTGCTACAGATGAATCATTTCTTCTCCTGAGAGGTGCAACTTTTCTTTAAATAAATATAAATATACATATATATATATGTATATATATGTCATATATATATGACATATATATTTATTTGACAATATGTGCCATAAATAATGATGAGAGAATGACAATTTTTCCAACTTAAAACTTTTTTGAATGTCTTTTCAAATATATTGTATATTCAAGTACTCCTCCTTACACTCCTACTTCTTCACACCTCTCTTCTCTCTTATTAGTCCCCTATAATGCCTATACAAGCTTTGTATAGCAAATAAAACAGTTGATTGAGGGAAGAGATAATGTACAAATTAGGTGAAAGTATTTTCAAGTTCATCTGCCAGAGAATTAACATCTAGATTGTACAAAGAAGTCATTTTTTTTTAATTGTAAAAGATCAAACAAGTCAACGAATACATGGCTTAATGAAATGGAAAGAATATTCTTAAAGAGTACAACGAACACAAATGACTATTAAACCGATTTCTCAACCTCAGTAGTATCAAAACTGTAAACTCTAACTACCTTGAGATATTGTCTTACTGTAGAAAGAATGTCAGTTATTAAGAAAACAATACAATAAATATTGGAGATGTAGATAAAATAAAATCTGAGACATTGTTGAAAGAAAAGTAACCTAGTCCAGACAATACAGAAATCAGTATGGAAATTTCTAAGAACACCTAAAATATAGATCTAATATATGACCTGTACTACTACTTCTGAGTATTTATCTAAAGGATACCAAGTAGATATATTATAGATACATCATAACACTGTTTATTGCAGTGAGATTTTCAGCTGTTTGGACATCATATTTCTAGGCAAATTTATGTACCACCAGAAAATTGATGTTGAAAAAAATTAAAGATGAAAAATAATTGTTAGCTAACTATGGACTTTGAAGGAAGGTCATCCAGCTTCAATTCCTACATCTCCTTTACATCTGTAATGAAAGTCATTCAATCAAAAACATCTCAGTTACCTTCCTACTGTTATTTAAAACACCAGGCAACTTATAGAATAAATCATTAAATTTGGCTCCAAGTTTCAGAGGTTTGGGGCCCACGATGGCAGAGAGAAGGAACAACTAAGAGCTCGCATCTTAATCCACAACCACAAGGAAGAGAAAGGGCCCTGGTAATCCCACGAATCTTTTTAAATCTCAAAGCCTGCTAACATCTCCTCATACAGGGTCACACCTTCTAATCTTTCCCAAACAGTTTTTAATCAGTTGAAAACCAAGTATTCAAATATATGACTGCATGGGGGATATTCTCATTCAAATAACCACATTCTACTTGATGCTACCTATAAGATCATAGCTATACCATAACATGAAATGCATTGAATACAACTTCAAAAATGCCCATAGTCTTCCACAGTCGCAACACAGTTTAAAAAAAAAATCATAATTCAAAGTCTCTTCTGAGACTCAAGACAATCTCTAAATTATAAACTCTCTTATTTATAAAGCAAGTCACACACTTCCAACATACAATGGCTTGAGGCAAGACTGAAACCCAACAAGACAAACTATAAATCCTGTAGCTCCATGTGTGATGTCAGAGTGCTTAGATGGCTATAGCCTTCTGACTTTGCTGCCTGCAACATTTCTTTCTTGGGCTGGTTCTATTACATGTCTGCAGCTTTCCTTGTCAGACTTCTCATGACTCTGACATTTCTAACATTTTAGAGTCTCCAACATTATCCAGCTTCACACAATGGCCTCTCAGGCCCTCTGTCTTAGTCAGGGTTTCTCTTCCTGCACAAACATCATGACCAAGAAGCAAGTTGGGGAGGAAAGGGTTTATTCAGCTTACTTCCACATTGCTGTTGATCACCAGAGGAAGTCAGGCCTGGAACTCAAGCAGGTCAGGAAGCAGGAACTGATGTAGAGGCCATGGAGAGATGTTCCTTACTGGCTTGCTTCCCCAGCTTGCTCAGCCTGCTCTCTTATAGAACTCAAGACTTCCAGCCCAGGGGTGGCACCACCCACAAGGGGCCCTTACCCCCTTGATCACTAATTGAGAAAATGCCCCACAGCTGGGTCTCATGGAGGCACTTCCCCAACTGAAGCTCCCTTCTCTGTGATAACTCCAGTCTGTGTCAAGTTGACACACAAAACCAGCCAGTACATCCTCCATGCAGGGACTCCCCTGCCATCCACGTAGGCTGAGTGGCTTTTCTTAACCTTGGGAGTAGATTCTACAACTGTATTACTCATTCATCCTTTATAACTCAAAAAACCACATGAAAGATACTGTCAAGCTTGTTTATTAACTTTTGGTAAGCCCTGGCAGCTTAAATCACATTCATAGCAGGTTTGTTTGTTTTAGTTGTTGTTGACTTTTAGGCTCAGAAAATTCCATGGATTTTTTTTTTTTGTCAAGTGGGATGTTTAGCTGGGTGGTGTCATGTCTTTGGGGACCCCTCCCTCTATTTCTGTTTCAGAACCACTCATTCTTTTTCAGCTTAAACTGTGTGTTGTGTATTCTTTTTTTCTTAAATGTTCTTTTGTAGACCTACAAATAATGACTGCCAATAACTACCCAACAGAGTAAATACTAGGCTGTCTTGAAATTTTATCTGCCAAGGAAATTAACCCATTACCTTTCAAATGGGTCTCAGGCAAATTCTTAGGACAAGGGCAGAAAGCAGGCACATAATTTACCCAAATACCACAGGAATGGTCTTAAGCACATTTGTTAATATTATTGCCCTGTGACACCTCTTGAACTGAGGGTCCAGAGTTCACATTGCTCTTATCCCTACTGTTTTCCAAGCTTCTAGTAGGAGTGTTCATTAAGCCCCACTTTCAGTATTTAACTGCTTTCCTAGTCCAAAGTGAAAGTTTTCTATATGACTCCAAAAAATCCTGCATGATTAAGCCTGTCACAGCAATAGCACATTCTCTGGTACCAACTTCTATCTCAGTTATTTTTCTATTGCTGTTGTAAAACACTATAACCAAGGCAACTTATAAGAGAAAGCATTTAATTTGGCTTACAGATTCATGGGGTTAGAATACATGACTGTGAAGTGAAGGAACTTACATGTTTATGCATTCATTTCCCCAATTTTCTTAGATTATGAGTATATCAAAATAGTGAAAATTGAACCCAGGACTTTGTACATACATGGGCAAGCACTCTAAAACCATTGAATTATATTTTCATTTTAAACAAACTAATTTTCTCTTAAGTCTGTCTTTATACTAAGTCAGATGTAGTTAAATTTTAGCAGGAAACAAATCACTGACACTGCTATATCAGTTGGCGTACCTTACCAGTTCATTCCTTATTGTAGCTGAGTAGGATTGTAATGATTTTTCTTTCCCAGTAGCATAAATAAAACCTTCTTGCACTGTTAGGTAGCCATGAGGGATGGGTTTATGTCAGTGTGATGTCTCCATGTACTATGATTCATGTATATGGTATCTTCAGTAAAAGAGTCAGCAAGTTCTGAAGTGTAACCAAGAGCAATGACAGGAGCCTGTCATGTTTGGCTGGTTTATGGCACAGTAACACAGGTGAATTTTAGAGAAACATTGTATATGAATATGTAGAATTCTCAATAAAAGACAGGTAGCAAAGAAAAATCCAACAAACAGATAAACAACAACAACAACAAATGAACCACTATCTACTTCAAAGCTTTAGAAATTGAGTTTATGCAGCTAATTCTTGAAATGGATGCTAAAATCTTTGCCTTCAGTACTGTACAAAAGTACTGTCAGTACTCAGATAACCTAGTTTTCTGTGTTCCAGATAAAATAAGGAATGATTTAGAGAAGCAAAGAAATTCAAGAATACAATTTTGAGACACATGACATATGCTTTCTTCACAAGTGATCCACAATCAGGTGAAAAAATAAGTTTATTTCCTAAGACAGTATGAGAATACAACTTTAAAGCAATATCTTCCTCACTATTTAATGAATTGGACCTATAGGAATCAATAAATATGAGGGTATTTGTCATATGTCTAGTTATAGTCCATACATATATGAACACAGTAACAATGAAGAATTTGAAAGACAGCAAGGGAGACTTGGAGGGAGGAAAGGGATGATATACTTTATCCCTTTATTATAATCATACTAATATTATATTATTATACTATATACATAAATATATTATACATGATATATTAATATAATTATATTATAATTTAATCTAAAAAATAAAGTAAAATAAACCAATTTTCTCATTTAGTAGACAATGGACTCTTTAGCACTGTTTATCTATGAATAAATTTGTGAAATACACCTCTATGATGAGTGGAGTAAGATCTTCAAAAGTTGGAAATATTTATTATTATTGAATCTTTCTCATTTTGAACCTAAGTCCTGCTATATGCTTATCTTTACAGTACAAAATCTGTTGTTTCTCATTCATGAAAATGTCTGAGTGTTGGGAAGACCTCTTAACTTGTTCAGGACACTTGCTACACCATCACATTAGGTTTCCAATGATCTAAGCTTTGGGAAATTATGATAAGTGTCCTCTTTGTTCACATCATGAAAAACTTACTTGCATTAAGTCTTCTGAGGGGAGGATATCAAATCTAAATATGTCTCCATGGCATTTAAGAATTTCACATTCATTAAAATTTAAATAACTCTGGAGATATACAGACTGATTTTACCACCCACCATATTTATAAAAGTAAATTACAGTTGAGTAAACATTTCCAGCCATGAGAGGTTTAAAAGAGCAAGATGAGAATGCAAAGGTATGGGAAAACATTCTTTAGTACATTTCAACATTTCAGCGGACGTGAGGATAAGATCCAATTTTATTTAATTGGGTGTATGAAATTGTACAGGGCAACATTGACCCGTGTAGGCATGGATGCGGTAATACACACACATTGAAAGAAGAAAACACAGTGTTAGAAGCCGACTGGTAAAAATATAATTATTTTACCCATTCAGAGAACCAACTGGCTTTTGTTCTGGAACTGATAAACTAGGCAGCAGTGTCCACATGGACGGGAAAACCTGGGATTTGGTAGAGAGGATTAGGTAAGTCCCTTCTGGCTTCACTTCTGCTGTCTTCCATTTCCTAGTGGCCTATGAGTCAGCTTGATGTACATCATTGTCTATGGCTCCACAGCCTCTGTTATAGGTTGTAAGATAGTTGTGAACTCATTTCTGTCTCGAATGAAGCTCTAGACTATCACCATTTAAGGAAGTTTTAACAAGAAGAAAATAAGGGCTCATCTACTAATACATTTTCTTTTTTTCCAATATCAGAATGGAGAGACCAAATATATTTGAGGATATTTATTTGCTTTCTTTGCCCCTAGCTCTCATAGCATTTCTACACACCACATTTTCTTTTCTCTCTATGGCTTCCCTTTCTCCTTGGGTATATGTATTCATTTCTTATAATCCATCCTTCCTGGTTAAGAGCTCTCCTTTACATCTGATCTTTCTCATCTCTTCTCCTTTCTCCCTTTTTCAATACCCTCCCAACCCTGGTCATTGATATCATGCAACCTAAGTGCTATAAGCTCAGCAGATTTCTGATTAGCAGATAACTTAGATTTCTGCAGATCACCTTTGTTTGTTGTCCTATTTCCACTGAAAGGAAACAACAGCGACAAGAACAACAACAAAAACAATGAAAGAGCATTTTATACATTAGTTGCTAGTTTATTCTGACCTCAGTTTCTAACTACTATTTACAGTGGACTTTATAAACTGGGGCAGTTCAATAAATAAATAGAAAAGAAGACTTTTTTAATTTGATGGTATTTGGAAAATATTGAAATCCAGGAAGTTGTTACAATTACCAAGTTAAAAATGACAGTAAGTTCAGGGAATTAGGATCTAGGATTACTTGGGCTCATTGATATTTCATAGTAACCAATACACACTCTTATAGAAAGGGAAACATAGGTATAGAGAAAGAGTGGGCAACGTAATCTGAATGGTATGTCTTTATTTTCATGCTGTAGCATTTCATATCCTTTTGCAGGCAGGACTCTTCTACATTTCTCAACCATGAGGCAAGAGCTTTTGCTTTGTTTTGTTTTATTTTATTTTATATTTTATTTTTGCCTTCAAATATATTGATCCAAACTTTTGTTTACAAGGAAAAGAAACATCAATATAAAAATGATGGGTTTCAAACACATGGTTCACACATCTGAAATTCAGACGTAGTCTTCAATGTAGAACTCGACCTTGGCTACTTATGTGTGAGATAGGGTTAACTGGACCAGCCAGAGTGTAGCTGGTTGGAGAGATATGAAGGTATTTAATACAAATTCCTCTTAAAAACACTATCAATGTGGCATGTCCCAGTATGTCAAATTCTTTCCAAGTATCTTTTGGAAAGAAAGACTAGTTTCTGAACTAAAGTGTGATAGAAAACAGCACGATGGGTTAGATTATTTGTTTATGTTTGGTTAACACCCTAACCAGAGACAGGCATCCATAATTCCTATTTATAGATTTGAATAAGAATTTTGTCTTATAAGGGCTCAGTAATCTTGCTGGGGGGTTGAGTTAAATATATACTCTATGTATGTTATATGTGCAGGAGATTTGTCTGATTTTTAGATTGCTGTTTGGCTTGAACATTGAAAGCATTTAGCAAAATAGGAATTTGGTTAGGATGGGAATTCTGGTTCTGATCCTAATCATAAATTTCTTTCAGTTTCTCAGATGTTTAGATTTATAAACTATGATTTACTTATTGGTAAAAGCCCGAATGTTATAGAATCCATCTCCAAAATGCTTAGAGCTTTATTGTCTAATTTACTGCATGAAAGTTCTTATTTGGACACTAAACAAATTTAGTTTATATGTTAATATATATCATAGCTCATCATTTTTGAAAAATGTCTGTGTCTAACTTCATCCAGTGGCATTTGCCTGCCTCTCTCCCAAGCACTTTGCATTGATGGGTGTCATATGTGTCATACAGTAAGATTCTCGATCCACCCTCTTTCTTTTGAATATAGACTTGAGTCAAGTAAAGGAATGGCCAATGGGTGGGAGGAAAGATCAGAATAAGAAGAGAATACACATCCAAATTAATACGATCAGATTACATTTACAAGTTTTTAATCATTTTCAAGGGATGTGCAAATTCACAGGTACAAAAATACTCACACTTAAAAAT
This sequence comes from Montemys delectorum, assembly GCA_019843815.1. NCBI lineage: Eukaryota > Metazoa > Chordata > Mammalia > Rodentia > Muridae > Montemys > Montemys delectorum. The sequence continues at coordinate 38,088 of JADRCD010237656.1, read as the reverse complement.
AGAAGCTGAGGAAGAAAGTTCCTTTAAAATATACCTTCTCTCTCAGTGGAAATAATTCTTTAGAAACATAAGGTGCTGAGACAGCAAATGTTTCCTCCCCACCCCGCCTTTTTTTCTTTCTTTTTTCTTTCTTTCTTTTTTTTTCTTTTTCATAGTATTTGTAGCTTTTCTTACAGAGAGGTTAGCTCATGTGGCAATGATTAGTGCAAACTTTTGATTTTTTTGTTCTCATTATGTCTTAGTTTGAATTTTCTTGCTATGAAGGAACACCAAGACCACAGCAACACTTACAAAGGAAAATATTGAGAGTAGCTATACAGGTTTAGTCCATTATCGTCATGGTAGGAAGCATGGCAGCCTACATGCCACCATGGCTCAGGAAATGAAGCCTACAGGTCTACATCTTGATCAGTAGGGAGAAAGGAGAAACTGTGTGGTGCTGGCTAGACTTGAGCATATCTGAGACCTCAGAGCCTGCCTTTACAGTGTTACAGATCCTCCAACAAGGCCACACATATTCCAATGAGGCCATACCTCCTAATAGTGCCACTCCTTACAAGCCAAGCATTCAAACAAATGAGTCTCTGGGGGCCATACATACATAATAACGTGTTTTTTAATGGAACATTTCTCCATTTTTGCTTTTTTTTGTCATTATGAAAATTGATTTAGTTTTAAACTTTAAAACTCTTTTAAAATCAGCTGCATGCAGCACAGTGGTTGACATCTTCACTGTTATATGTTTATTGTATCTGAGTCTTAGTGTTACCCTACCATTCCAACTAGGCTAACCAAGTTCATTCCAGTTTGGCGTTAGTCTCATTTCAATTTGAGTCTCTCATTTATCCTGCTAACATTTCTGGATAGCTTTCTATCTTTCAAAGTAAAGAAATAATAGTGGCAAAATTATAACAGAGTGTAAAACACACGTCACTGAGTGACTAGATCTGAGATGCAATCTTTCTTTAAGTCCTAGCTTTATTTCTTCTGAGAAAATAAGGAAGGGATTTAGAGAATATGTGACCTATTTCATTTAAGTACATAGAGGCAATATAATTTAAATACTCATAGTTCTGATCCAACAATTAACCACTTTCTTCTCTAATGGTGTTCCTGGAAATTATAGAACTGTTTCTCTCTGTACTCTTAGTGTAAGAAGACATTCCTTCCCCATCTTACAGGTCAAGTGTACATAGACATCTCCCTCCCCAATCCACAGGTCAGGAGCATATAAATAAACATCCTCCTCCCAGAGATCAAATGTACATGCACATCCCCCACCTCATTCCACAGGTCAAATGTTAACTCTTTGTTCATATTATTCAGCCTCAGAGAAAGTTCTCATGGCCATGAATTAGCATTTTTGCATTGTGGTAGATATTATATGATATAATGAACAAAATAAGTTATTAAATTTTTTTCTAATTGCCACTATTTTTGTCTTCTCTGTCTTTGTAATCATGGGACACACGTTTCCCAGTGTTTCAGATGTAAACACAGAAAAGAGTCAGACAGCATCCCTTTAGTCTAAGACAGAGAGGGAAGAGAAGAATACAGCACACAGTGAGAGCTTTACTTCTCACTTGTATCACTTTCATGGGACTTCTGCAAAGTAACAAAACATTAAAATATATCACTAATATTTCTACTCAATGCCGTTCATATGGAATCTGAATTAACTAAAACACTTCCAGCAGTATGACAACATCCCAGCTATTTGTCAAATATAATTGTTTAGGCTGCTGAACAATATGTTTAGAAGTAGATTGGATTTGGTAGGTTCATTAATGTGCATGCTATAGCAAAAACTGGTAAACCCTTGTTACTATACTTCTGTTGGTCCATGCTCTCTTTGAAAACATAAGGGAATGTGAATTCATGGATCTTAATATTTGGCAGTGAGGAGTGTTGATGAAAACATATCCGGCAATATGCAGGAGGACTGCTAGATAACAGATTCTGCACACAATATAATTAGACACATTGAACTTTCTTTTGCATGCACAACAGCCTGTGCTATAAAGCTCTTTGTAAATCACGCACATGAGTTGTACTGTACTGCACTTCATAGAACATCTTCGGGTTGAAGAAGACAAATATGAGGGGTTCTGATTAAATATTTGCTCAGAAAACACCCTTTGATAATATACTGCCAGTTCCCTACCTTGGGTAAATAGCATCCTGCTCTCCCAAGGTAAGTAAGTAGGTCTTTGCTATATTAGATTTTATTTACAATAAGGAACTCTGGTGACAAAACACACAGCAGTATGTGAAGAGTTTGGCCCAGATTACTGCAAAGCATTGTCAGTATGACCTTTGGCAAGGACCCAGTAGAAAAGCAATTTCCCCAAAGGAAACCAGCATCTTCGTTCCCTTAATCCTGTTAGCAGGATGTGGTGTTGATGCAATGTAGCATACTTCCAGGATCTATATACACAAGTTACATCATTTTGCATGCTCTTTGGAAAAATGAATGTCAGGTGGGTATGTGCACCCAGGAGTTAAAAAAATGTTTCTACAGAAATGCTACTTATTTTACTTAATGACCTTGTGATGTTTTAACCCTTTGGGGGCATGTCATCTATTTCTGGAGGTCAGCTGGCAGAAACTAAAGCCTTAGGACTATATGCATTTGGTTTGTTGTTCTGGAGAAGGACTATAGGGACTGTGTTATCAATCCTACCTTCAAAATTCATTGTATTCTAGATGCCAATTCCAGAAAGAGCAGCCTAATGTTTTATAGCTGAGTCCAAACATAAAGACCTCAGGCTTTCCCAAGCATACAGGGGACATGTTCAGTAGTTTCAAGGACAATATTTTAAGGAGACAAATGCTCTGGGTAATTGTGCTGAAAACTGCTTTCTAGCCCATTTCATGGCTGCTCCACCTAGCTTAGTTTCTCTCTCCTTTCAGTTCATATATCTGCCACTGCCTTCTCTTATCCATCATTACTTTTCTCCCTTACATATTCTTTTGGAATCATTTGTGAGGTCATATGATTGATCAGGAGTCTTAGTAGACTGGTGTTAGGCTATGGGGATATAGAATAGCAGCACCGAGCTTGTAATCACATTAATGGAAAGCTTAAGCTGATTAAATCTCAACTGAACCTGAACAACTGTTGATAGCAAAATTTCTTGTACCACCTTAGTTGTCCTTTTAAACAGAGCTCAAGTTCTTAATAAATGATTTATAAATGAAATAAATAAACCTTCAATAGATAAACACAGACCAGAAATGGTGCCTTTTTAGAGATAATGCCTCAGAGACACAACGAGACAACCTGTTACTTTTCTTCAGTATGTTAAAATATAATTTGAACGGAGGCATCTCTTTTGCAATAATGTTGGGACTCAAAAGTTACTTATATTTAGCCTTTTATGTTATTCTTGCTGTCCATTTAAGGAATCTAATTATTATAAATTTAATGAATCACACAAAGTAGTTTTATTTACAGTTAGTAGTCCTTCCACATTCACTATAAAACATCACATAAAGTTCTAAATACTTATTTAGATATAGATGAAATTTGTATTTGTACTTGTTTTCCCTCTTCTCTCATCTTCTATCTCTTTAAATTCTTCCATTCTCTACTTCTTAAAATCCATTCTTGTGATAAGTGTATGTTACTCATTACTAGTCAGCCACTCACCCTTCTTACTCTCAGACTTTACAGATTGATAATAATCCCATCTTTTTTTGTTTGTTTGTTTTTTCGAGACAGCGTTTCTCTGTATAGCCTTGGCTGTCCTGGAACTCACTCTGTAGATCAGGCTGGCCATGAACTCAGAAATCCACCTGCCTCTGCTTCCTAAGTGCTGGGATTAATAATCCCATCTTGACTTCGAGGATTAGTATCAGAGCTAAGCAAAGCAGCACATGCTCTGTGTATATAGAGACAGACAGGAAACCCAATCAGAAACATGGAAGTAAGTGCAGTATGATTTAAATACTACCCTGACTTTTGAGAATGATATTTTTTCTTCCCTCAAAGGGATTAAAATACAACTGTATGCATGGCCTGATACTACAGTAGCCATCTCACAATCCTAGGTGATATATTGGGAACATATGTATATGAAGAATATCCTGGCCACAAGAGTCAATAAAAAGCAATAAACATGATAAAAGGTATCACCTTCCCATTGAACACAGCCTCTCTACTGTATTCTTCACTAATATGAACCAATAAACTTCCTAATTTTCCAATATTAAAAAAATAAATTGTAACTGGCTCTAAATTGATATTCCTTGAGGTCTTTGAAGGCAAGTGTTTTAACTGGGTAGCTCAGGCCCATTCTGTCAGGCACTCACAGGTGTTGTAAGCCCTAGCCATCACTGCTTGGCAAGAAGACCTGGGATGAAGGGAATGTGATGTAGCAGCTTGTTGTTATCTCTGTGCTGAATTTATGATGGACTACTTAAAGCTTCAGGAGTCCGTCTTTCCTTTAAGAAGGAAGGACTCTCAGGACCTCAACACAAATAAAGGACATGATCTTCCAGCACATAATATGTGTCTCATCAACTTCTTATGAATGAGAAGCCCTCAAAATTTTTCAAGAGATGAGAAAATGGAACTCAGTTTGTACTTATTTCTTGACAAATGTCCTCCCTTTGACCACCCGGCAGCCTTCTTTCTTACGAAGCCCAGACCTACCTGCCTAGAGGTACTTCCCATAGAGGTAGTGGGGCTGGACCCTTTCATATCAATCAATAATGAAGAAAATGTACCAAATGCTAGTTTGCAGGCAAATAAGGACAATTATTCTCAATTGAGTTTGCTTCTTCCCAGATGACCCAAGCTTGTATCAAATAGAGCTAACCAGAGCATGCTAAAACAAATTCAACAAACAATTGATGTTTTAGTATGATTTTGTGAATGAATTCATGGTTTGTGTTTGCCTTAGGATAGATATCTTCATTCGTCCACCCTTCAGATTAGCCCAGGATATTCACCTATGGGAACGTGAACTGCTCGTATGCATCTATTCTCTCTTTGTCCATAGCATAAGTTCCATCCCATTCTTGATGCTATAAAAGCAGTGTAAGGAAGTATCTGACAAGATAGAGTGAGGGCTTGGCAGTAAGGACAGTTCCGTAACTAAACCAGAGCTGGTGATGAAGTGGAGCTACCTTCTCTGGTTGAATGAGGCCCAGATATTTTCGTAGTTTTATAACAAAATATTTTCACATTTTCTAAATCTGTCTGAAAGATTTAGAAGGGAGATCTGAAAACTTTCTTCGTCTGGTCAGCTACAAGTAATGAAGAAGATGAATGCTGACGCAATCATACAACCTATTAGACCAGTGGCTTTCAGCCTGTGGGCCATGACCCCTTTGGCAAACCTTTCTCCAAAAATATTTACATTACAATTCAGAACAGGAGCAAGATCACAGTTATGAATTAGTAATGAAAACAATTTCATGATTGTGGGTCACCACAACATGAAGAACTGTATTAAAAGCATTAGGAAGGTTGAGAACCACTGTACTGGGCTGCATACCTGGCTCAAACTCAGTGAGACGGCTTCCTTTTTCAAAGTCAGGAACCTACACCTACCTATTAATTAAATAATGTGTTTTTGAAAAAACATAACTAAAATTATTTTAGGGGTCCATTATATATGTTGATTAGAATAGTCAAAAACTATTTTTTATGGAATTTAGATTTTACTTTAATAACAAGTTAAATGAATTCAGATCCTGTTTCTAGCAACTGGTAGAGTCTAACACATGTTATCCAAGGTGAGCTCTCTGTCCAATTAGAGCCTTCCTATCCTTTTACTTTCTTATAAATTGATCATGATTCTTAGAGGTTTTTGAAAATTGTAATTAAGGATGATAAAGCTTTGAAAGGAGCCAGAACATAGCCTAAACAAGCCAAAACATCATTAGAGTAAAATACTGGGAACTAATTTGAGTAGTTTTCTTTCAAGGTAAATAAAAAAGGAATTAGCATTTTTTTTTCTTTTCAAATGTAAGTGTCTTGGTTTTTCTTGACCGCCCTGTAAGATGCTCTCTCACATAACATGCTCTGGACTTCTGACTCTTATAGTCAGTCACTCTGCTCCTATCTTTTGCCAATTATTTTCTTGGAGCCTGAGGTGTAAGTGTTGAAGTGTATGTGTAGTAATTGGCTTTGGGCAACACACATTTACTTATTCTATCATGGGATCACTGTAATGCTCTGTAACTGATATGAAAGGAAGCTTCTTTGATGAGTAGTAAAAGTTCTTTACTTCACTATGGGTATAAGGATAAACATTTAGACTACAGAAAGTAACTAGCAAGTTTAAGTTCTCCTCTAGAGTCTATGACCTCTTAGGGAAGGGTGGTTAGCAAGGTTTAGAGTGCCAGGCAGGAATTATTGTTTATTGAGCAGGGTGTAGGATCAATTAGGAAGTTGTTGGTTACCTCCAAGGTAAAAGTGGCAGTACTGCGCCATTGGGGGTCATCTTTCTGTTCTGGTCATTCTTGTGGTTCTCTTGTGATCTATATCATTATATAGGACTATTGATTGCTTTTCTCTACTGGAAGCTTGGACAATACCTTCTAATACCATGAGACCTAGTTCTCAGTAAGGAGGCTTCCAGATAAGTATTATCATCTCAGGGGACACTAATACAAAACAAGATGGAAGGAAAAAGAGAGAAATAACACTAAGGATATCTTTTTTAAAAACCTTAGACAAACATATTATTTTGTAAGCTTACTCAAAAAATACAAGCATATGTATACATGAGAAGTTAAATAGATAGATATACACTATTGAAATAGATTTATAATACATGGGGAATAATGCTCACTCCAACAGCCATAGATTATTTAACAAAATCCAAAATGCCAGACTTGAAAAATCACCCTTTGAGTTGTTGACCACATGAGTCCAAAAGACTTCCCAAATAATATAGGCTATTTCCATTGCCTTTGGTTGCCTCCCAGAACTTGAAGGTAAGATTGTCCTGATGAAGGCTAAAATTTTCTTAATTAAACTCTATCAAGACAGCCTTGAGTTTTTCTTTTATAAGACTATTTTTGAAAACTTATCAAGATGATATATTTCAGAGTATATTCGACTTCCCCCTTTAATGCTGTCATCTCTCTTGCCATGGTATACATTTCTATAACTCACTATAATCTATAACTAGCTCTTCCTGTTTGAAGGTCAGATTCATTGTTTATTAAAGGAAAATCAGGCCATAATAACCTATACCTACCAGCTCTGAACAGCATCCAATGACTATGCAATATCTCAGTATGGAATTGCAGTTCTTACTGTCATCCTAACATGGTCTTGTCTCTGACTCTCAAACATCATATTTTGTCAATATATTCCTTTCCCATCAGCTTCCAGATGTAGCACCCTGATCATTTTATGGGACCATGGTCTTTCTCTGACATAGCAGTTCCCTTTGCTTAAAATGTTTGCTATCAACTGACATTGTATTTGCAATGCTTGGATTTTCTTAGTTCAAACTACATATGACACTTGTTTATCTATAATAACTTTGATATTGCCCTGTTTTAATTCTTTTACCACTAGAAAGCACAAGACAGGTACACCTTCCTCATCTTGTTCCTAAGATGATTGAAGAGGGTGCTTGTTCCCCTTGTTCTTCATTCCATCCTTAGGAGACACCATAGAAGGTACTCAATAGACATTTTTCTGGGTTAATGTATAAACTGAATAAAATTTATAATTGTCTGGACATATTCATTGATGTTTATTGCTAAAAATCCTCTGGGTTCTCAATAACTGTATAAGAGTCCTGCTGATATACTGATAATTGTTATGAGGCACTAGAGCCATATGGAGAACATTTAGCATATACATTACCACTGTGAATTTTCCATTTGGTCTATATAACAAGTTTTAGGGGGTGCCATTTTTATGTTAATAACTACTTATAGCTTAAGGAACTAAAACTCAGAGAAACTAAATTCATTACTGAACAACTCATCTTTTAGTGGCTGTGAGAACATTCCAATCTAATGGATGCTACAGTCAATGTCCTTAATCTGACAGGCTTCCCCATCTGCTTAACTCCTGATATCAGCTATCCATGTGCATGCAACTAAAAGTAAAACACATTAACACTGAGATCCTTAAGAAAGCAGTCACTGCGTATTGTATATAAGGCATTATCTATGCTAATTTTTCAAATCCTTGTTAGATGTCGATCTTTTTGTTGTTTGGATGAGATCTCAGCTCAAAGAAATCAGGTGGAATTCGAACCTAACTTGGACTGACTTGGAGTTGAACGGTTTAATGACTGTAGGGTGGAATTTCCCTCACCCAGAGAATGATGGGATCACATGACAAGTCATAGATGACAGAAACCAGCAGTTTGGGTCTCGACTACAAGCTGGGTACAGTCCTCCTGAATGGCCAGGACATTCATCTTGGTCAAATGACAGATGTATTGTGTCTTTAACTATGGAAACCAGGAATCACTGTGCTGGCTGACCACCAACTCTCTGTCAAGAGAGGAAAAACAACCAGAAGCCCAGTCTTTCATTATTACATTAGCTGTACCTCCTTCATTTATTTTATAAGCAATAAACTGTGCCTGTCTGGTGTTTCATTTAGGAAGTCTCAAATGAGATTGAAGATAATGCATCCTATAATTTCTCATCCTTCCCTGTTCCATAGGCTCAGGCAGACTGATTTCAGGGTGAAATTTGGACTACCTTGATTGATGAGACTAATAAAGTGCCTTTATTGTGGTATAAATAGCCTTAAAAATGTCCTAGAGAGTCAATATTGGTATTTGATGGCCTTACACAAGCAAGGTCCTTGTCTTCAGGAGCACTAAAACTTAATGAGTTATGGTTTTTGAAAAAGTTTGGCATTGAATTTGGGTGCTGATTTGTGGGCTTATATGGTGACAAGAATCACAGTAATGACATGGCAGGAGAACTATTTTAAAACTACCCATTATTTTCTCAGCCCTAATAGAGCAATAGGTTTTCTACCTATAGACATGAAGCTTTGGTAAGAGAATGAGGCGTGTGAAAAACAATTTGCAGTCTCTGGTTACAGTCCAGACCTAAGAGTCTTTCCTTCCCTTTCTTTTGGCTATGGCAGAATAGTATAGAGTCTTCTTAGAAGGTAAAAGTGTACTTTCAAGTATGATAACAAAGTGGTAGCACTCTAATACTGCAAAGACCCTGGGTTACGCTGTGATTGTTGAACTAAACTTACCACTTTTGAGCATTGAAAATGACATAAATCGAAGGTTATGACTCATTCAAAGCAAAATTGCTGTAGATCTTTGGTTCTGTTAACCCTATGCCCTATACAGTTTCAAAAGGTGCTTAAATATCATCCTTTGCATTTATTTCTATTCTCTGACAACTTTCAGTCATATGTGGGTAAACTCTCCTTATTCTTCCTGCTTTTGACAGTGTGTTCGCCATGTGCCTCTTTATTCATAGAAAAGGGGTCAGAAGATTCCATTGGAAATAAGATTAGGGTTTTATGATCAAAACTCAGATTTAGTAGTAAGTAGCTCATTAGTTTCTTGTGGGCATTCATAACAAATGACCACAAACTTGGTCATCTAATAAACAGAATTTTCTCCAGTTGTTTTGGGGACAGAAATCTGAGGTTAAAGTTATTGTCCTCAGGAAGAACCTTTCCCTGTCTCCTCTAGCTTCTAGTGGTAGCTGATAATCCTTCAGTTCCTGACAGCTGTGTTCTTCCAAAACCCACTTCTTTTCCCTCATTCTGAATCTCTCTTTCTTTTCCTTTCTTTGTTTCTATCTATCTTTCTGTCTGTCATCTATGAACTTGTCTATTTTTCTATCTATCTATCTATCTATCTATCTATCTATCTATCTATCTATCTATCTATCTATCTATCTTCTCTATATTTTTCTTTCTCCTCCTCCTCTACTGCTGCTGCTGCTGTTGCTTCTACTTCTTCTCCTCCTCCTCCTCTTCCTCCTCTCCTCCTCGTCGTCTTCCTCCTCCTCCTCCTTTTCTTGTTATTCTCTGTCCCTTTAGGGAATATTGTAGATATGCCCCTCCCTAAACAGAAAAGTCTTTTATTGAGATCCCTATCTTAATTATAGTAGAATAAAAATGTTTTTTGAAATGGATGTATTATGAGAATTCAGGTAGTTATTTCCTTTTCAGGGAGGATGGGGGAGTTGTTATCAATATACCTGTTTATAGATGCTCAATGTGATCAACTCAAATATATTGTGGGTATTTTTTTTTTTTTTGTCAAAAAGCACTATAGTGATAGATACTGATACTAGAATTGCCAAAAATCTAGGTCTTTAATTAGTTACAAAAGACTACTTCTGAGAAAGTCAAAATCATCTTCTATGCCAAGAAAAAATTACAAAGCAAGGTTTAAAGTGGTCTTTACCTTTATGACAGTCTTAACAAATCAATTTTATTGCAAAATTATTGATTTATCTTACTACAGTGTGAATTAGAAGCCTTTAGTAAGCATAAAATAAATTATATTATACAGGGGAGACCCCTGTCCTTCGTGTTAAGGATGACCAAGCTGGCATTATCTTAGATGAGAATGCCCTTATCAAGGGACAGTGGAAACCCATAAAAGCAGGGGTCTACATTTTTTGCCTGTTGCTTGAATATAAGCAAATTCTCTCAACCATTCTCAAGCAAGGATCTTAAAGGAACCAAGATAAAACTAGGAAAATATTCTCAGAGCAAGAGCATTAGAAAACAGAGTCTGACTATTCCAATAAATGAGTTGGCTGCAGAGAGCAGTTCCTTGCACAGGAATTGCCCAGGGATCTTGTTAAAAAGCAGATTCACTGCAGTAGTTCATATGTAGGTCCTGAGATGCCGTAACTTTAACAAGCCTTCAAGTGATGACAAAGACCACACTTTGAGTAACAAAAGTGTAGAGGATCAGCAGGGCTGAAAAATAATTTTTAAGTCAGGCAGGTTAAAGATTTCCTAGCTTTCATTACTCAGCATTCACCAGCCTCCTCCTGTACCACCCATGGTTGCAAATACAAACAGAGGCATCCTCCTAGATGCTCTTTGTCACATGTGGATTTGTTGTTGTTATAGCATTCAGCATCAGTCTTCCATTTCAAACAATATTTGGGAAATCATAATAATGCATTATTTTATAAATAGAGAAAAGTCAATATTTATGAGTAGAAAAAGGTCAGTCTGCTTTTACTATTTTCTCTAAATGGACAGTGCAGGAGAACCTCTCAGCAGGCAGTTGTGCCATTCACCTCAAGACATGTTCTTTCAGAGATGTCATTGCTATTCAACTCTTGCTGGGCTTTTAGGACCAACACTCAGAGCGTCATCCTAATTCTTAATAGACAGAGTAGTGAGCTAAGTTTGCTCATGAAAGGAGAGCAAAGCACTCTGAGGAAACATACTTAATTTATAAGAAATCTATAGGTTTGTGTCATTTAATTTATTTAATTTCATGCATTGCTACAGTAGTTTTCTGGATTAATGTTGACTTTAAATGCTGAAGTTTTACTTATTTAGATTTCCCCTTGTTCCTCCTCCCTCTCTTCCTTTTGAACCTCCATATATTCTTTCATTTAGGCTTGAGTTAAAATGGAGGGACTCTGAGGCAGATGGTAGCCAGGGCGGTTTATTCATGTTGTTACTGAGTCCTTTCCTATGAGTCTGCTGGAGACTGAACTGATTATTATGACAGTGACCCAGATGTTTCAGTACTGGAAAAGCATATTAAACATCATATACAACATGTATACACTATAGACATTATTAGGAGACTATTTAAAGTGCTGGAAAGCAATGAGTCTGTTATACTCCGCTGAACTTAGATGATGGCATTGGCTTCCTTATGTTTCCCAGACCTAAGGATGAAAAGCTTTTCTCATTTTTATTTTTATTTGATTTCTTGGAGTTAAAATTAATTTTACCTAGTAAATTCTCACAAAGGGCTGCAATTATGTACTATAACATACAAAATCCCTAATACTAATTAATGGTTTTGAATGAGTGGTTGTTCACCTTCAAATTTACTTGATCACAAGCATGTAAAACCACAAAATATCCAAAACGGTACCAAAAATAAACATTTACCAATTACTTAGAGGGCCGAGGGTTCTGAGGCCAACACAGGTGCCGTGCTCCTTTCAGAAAACCAACAACAATGACTATAATAAGTATCATAACCAAGTCTTAGGGCATAAAGACCAAGTTCTCTCTCCATATTTTCAAGTATATCTCTTCACCCTCGAAGCAGATAGAATGCTGAAATGTTTGAATTTGCTGTATTGTCAATGATCAAATTAGCCAGCTGGCTGTCAAACAGATGTTGCAGGATGTAAATATACAACTGTGTTGCTGAAGCGATTCATTATCACCACTGCACAGGCCTTTGTGCTCTTCGCTAAAGGACATTCAAATCAATAAATTGCACCGCATATGGTACCTATCCTTAGACCCACAATGCTTTTCATGGTTTCTGTCTTGGAGTATGGAAAAAGATAGAGGAAGAAACAAGAAAGGTGCTTTCTGTCCCCTAGTTCGGCCTTATATGACTCATTAGACTATGGATAGGGTCACATTTCAAGAGAGTAAGAGAGTTTCTACAGGGATACAAAGTCTTGCCTGTGAGGTTTTTTTTTTTAAGAGTCTTTTTTTTTTCACAGTGGAAAAGGGCATTGTAATAGCAGAGGGATGCTTTAATCAGTCTAAAACTTTACCGAGGTTTCTTCAAGTTTCTGCTGGTTAAAAATGCATGTGAAAAAATACTAGAGGAAGGCAGACAATGGATCTGTGAACATCAGGTTGGAATTCTCAGAATGAGAATTGATCTTAAGTCACAAAATCTTAAGATCTCTTGGGATGGCGGAAAGAGCTTGTGTGTTTCTCCTCCTTAACTACTTGTGGTAAATAAATGTGTGCTGTTTAATCTCTTAGAGATTGATCTACCTGACATGGACTTCAATCAACCTGAGAAAAAGCCAAGTGCAATAACTCTAACCCACCACCAGGTGACAGTGTTTCTAAAATTAATCTGGCTCTCCAGGACTTTTGTATTTGGGACCACTTTTTTCCACAGAGGTGAAAGGATAACCAAATGATTACTGTTAAACAGTAAATCAAACGGTTAGCTCAATTCCTTCTTATGATTACAATTATCTCAAAGTGATGAGATTACATGCCAGAGTATCAGAGGAGGGAAGTTTATCACATTCTGAATTAGCAAGAATTATTACCCAGACCGCCATAGGAAAGTGGCTGAACAGTTTGTTACAAACCCCTCTAAAATTCTGGATCAGCTATGTGAAATCAGAGCAAGGGGGAAACGCAACAACTATTGTTATAAGATCACAACAAGAATCAACACTGAGGTTTGGGTGAAATCATACCAAAATGAACACAGATGATAAAAGTATTTGAGACTCAGTTGCTGAAGTAATCACAAATGTAGGCAAGCAAAACTATAGAAGGGAAAGTGTTAAAGTGTAAGGAAATTCTGGTTATTTCAAAAAGAGAATCGGAAGCAAAGGAGAGGATAAAGAAAACGTGATCAGTGCTTTTCTCCATAGGTGTGGGCTTTGATGGGGAAAAGGCAGTTACCAAGGCCTCAATGGAGCTGTCAGAAGATGGCTTAAGTTCTATTCATTTCCACTCAAAGTATCTCATCTGTATTGATGTCAAAGTGACAGAGATTTTATCATATTATATGAAAAGCTATTTAGAGTCAGTGGCAGAGCTGAAATTCAGATCTCTTGATTACAATCAGAGCTATTCCCATTACACAAAATTCCACTATGTTCTATTACCTGTTTTTGGGGGCAGATGAAAGAGAGATGCTTTGAAGAGGATGGGGAGAAAGATGACAAGACACAAACTCAGAGAGAGAGGTGAGGGGAATGTGAGCACTAGTAAATAAAGATGACAGTGTAATCAAAGTCAGAACAAGAAGCAACATAGACTCAGCTTTCTATTTCATTTCTTCCTCCTCCCCCATTTCTTTCATACTATGGCTTCTCAGATTCCAGGTGGAGGAAAGAAGAGTCCCAATACCACCGAATGACTGCAGCAGCTCAGCTATTGGGCTTGGGAGGACTCCCAAGTCATATGAGACACTCAAGACTTGAATCGCTGCACTACTTCTGTCTGGTTCTCCTGTACACAGTGCCTGAGACACTAGATTTGATTATAAAAGATTTGGAGTCACAATAGCCTCTCTGAGTTTTACAGCCTGTAGGCAAGGGGTACTTTTAATGGCTGATTTAGGTTTTGAGAACTTAAATAGTCACGGCGTGGACGTTGATAATTTTAAGAGTCTTTACATCCATTCCAAGAATTTAAGCACTGCTGATGTTAGCATGAAGCTAAAGGTTTACTCTCTATATATTGATGCAAATCATAATTAGCATGCAATGAGTAAATACCATCCTAGGAATGGTCTACTTTGGCAGACTCAGAAACTAGATAAAGACTTTAGGTTCCTAAAAAGAACATTTTGCTGTGCCTTTGATCTGATGACCTTGCCTCTTTGTTGTAGCCTAAATGACATCAGTTTGTGCTTTGTACCTCAAAGAACATAAAGGTCATGCTACTCAACAAAAATTTATTCCATGTCCTGGCAGATTCAATTGCTAGACTTCCTGTCTATCATAGTTATTAGTTATTCCACTCTGACAAGGACCATGTTAAAGAGTCATACAATAGGACAAAAAAAAAAAAAAACCCATATCAGGTTCTGTTCAATGGTATGCAATTTAAATGTTCTTTTACCAAGAACTACTTGGTAAATAAATAATAAGTAGTCCATAGTTTCAGAGAATGTGTCCTCCATCCCACCATTCATAAATTATCACTGGAGAGGAGTTATCTGATGAGGTAATCTTTCATATAGCTCAAAGTACAGCATTGTGTAATTATAGTATAGCAGGTTCATTATTGCTTGTACAGTTTAGATGGTATTTAAGCAGGGAGAACAGAGGGCATGCTTATGTACCAAGTATTCTTTGTTTCTTCTTCATAATCTGTGAACTCTGACCAGGCATGGTTCTTACCTGACACACACAGACATATACGCACAGAGACACACACACACAGACACACACACGATATATACTTATAATCTATGTATTAGTGTAATTAATATACTATATAACTATATAGTATATACAGAAATAATTCCTTATCTTGTCTAAAATCAGTCTTTTTCTTTTCTTATTGTCAGTTTTCAAGTAGAGGGAATAAACTTATTTCATGCTCTTATAGTTCTAGCTTTTCCACCTTGTTTTAATGATTGCTCTCTTCTTACTTTTCAGTGATATCTTTTTTTCTCTTTTTTTCCTTATCTTCTCTATTTGATCAACAACTGCTTGGATTTTCTATTTTATTAGCTTTTGCAAAGAACTGTCTCTGAACTTTGCTGATCTTGTCTATAACTTTCTCCCTCATTTTATGAAGTTGATGAATTAACATGGTTTCCATGCATAACTTTTAGAATTTAATATGTAGCTCATCAGTTTTCACCCTCACTTCATTAAAGCATATGTATTTATAATACATGGCAAAACTTTCTCTAAAAATCACTTTAGATGAATCTTAAGACATTTGGTATGTAGCATTCTCTTGAAGTTAAAAATTATTGGAATTTTTATTATAAACTCTTTCTGCTCTGCTTCATTATTTATTCAATAATATGCTTTCTGGCTTCCTTGAATATCAAACTTGGAAATGGAGAAGTCACTGTATTGTTATCAGAGCTACTTTTGATGTTCTTTATGTGGCCAGCATTTAACCAAATTTTCATGCTTCAAACGAGTATATACATTTTCTACTTTTTCTGTGTGTGGCTCTATGCATGCCTATTCTAAGCTGGCTGTGTCACTTATATTGTATATCACAATGATTATCTTCTTCATTCAAAATAAAAAAGGATTAAGGAAGAGTGTATTAAATCCCCAACCATGCTTGCATTTGGCAATTACGTTTTCATTGTTTTGTATTCAAATTTTCTATTACTATGTTTATATGGTTGAAAAGTACCTATATTATTTGTACCTTACATTCACAAGTCTAGTGGAACTAATTTTGTGTGAAAATAGTATAGTTAAGTATACAAGTAAAGAAAATAGCTATTTTGTCATCAAGTTGAAGATAGCAGTCCACTGTCTTTTCGTCTACATAGGTGTTGACAAGTCTCCGTCCATTAGATTTCTATATCTTACTAAGCATTTGCTTCTCCTTGCTTCTCCTACTAGTTTCTATATAATGATCTTTGCTCGAGTGTCCTTCAGTTTCAGCATAAGGAAGCTTGGTACAACTTTATTTTCATTGTTTCTGCATATACTTCATATATTAAAATGGCTAGTATTCCTTAGTATTTTTGTCTATTATTCCTTAGAATTTTTATTTTTCCATCCTCTTTTTTTTTCCTTTGGTGAGGGGTTGCTGAAAATCCAATTAGATTAGTTTGAGATTCTTTAGTTTGCATTAGTCATGATTCTCCATTGAAAAGATAAAGGAGATGAGAATATGTACCCATACAACCACACATACATACAGACACACACATGCACAGATATATATTCCGGTTAATTATTCTACTTGCAACATTTTTGTATAAGTTCTAATTTACTTGGTGCAGTGCCTTTATGAATGTATTATCCTTTTATTTCAAGAAACTGTAGTAGATACTTTATGAAATATCTTTTATTATTATTTTTAAATCTCTTGTGCCATTATAACCATTAAAACTTAATATTTTCATTGCTCCATTATCTGTAATTTTTACTATCAATTTTATTTGGTTTAGATTTTGGTTCAAATTTTCACAAAGTAACTATTGGATTTCCCTGAGGCGTAATGATTATTTTTAATCTGGTTCAGCAGAGTCACTTTTATGGGCAGCAAACTGAGTCCTAGCTTTGTCATGAATGACTCTTGCTTCTTCCTGATTTGGGTCATCCTAGAGAGCTCTCTCATTCGTAAGAACATGTCCAGTCTATACCTTTCATCAGCTGTCCCTTGTCATATCATGGCCTCAGCTCAAATTATTCTCACATTTTTAGGGCCCTCTTTTTTCTTTCACAAGAAGATTGAAATTTTCTTTTTCTTTTCATTAAAAATTGTTTTCTATATAATATATTTCTCATGTTTTTATCTCCCCTAACTCCTCCCAGAATCTCCCCACTTTTTGTTCTCTTTCTTTCTCTCTCCCTCTCTCTTTCTCTTTCTCTACACCAACAAAACTCACAAAATCAAAGAAAAATCAGTGAAACAAAAAAGTGTGAAAATGAAACAAAAGCCTGCCCCCTCAAAAAAAAATCAAACAAACAAGCGAACAAACACTGTGAAGCTTGCTTTGCAGTAGGCAATTCCCTGTAGACATTGTCTGGCAATATATGTGGTTGATATACCCAGTGATCCAGCACTGGAGGAAACATTTTTTTTTCATTAGTCACCAGGTATTAATTGCAAATAGAAGCATTTCTGATGATGGTTGACCAAGGCACTGATCTGAGTGTCAGCCCAGCTTGGCCACTGGGGGTCCTTGGTAGGAAGTAGTTCTACAGTGTCAAAAAGAATGGAATTGGGCTACAGGAAAGGCTGAAGGGAACAGAAGGGAAGAACTAGGGGATCCTAGTCCTATGCAAACAAGTGAAGTTCCCAGGTAATCTCTTATTTCTTTCAGTTTTTATTTATTTCTTATTCAAATAATAGTTACTATGAAGCGATCCTAGGACTTAATTATTTGCATGAGTAAAATAATTGAACAAGGCTGGGCAACTAGTGTTTTCCTACAAGGATCCTCAGGGATTTTAATTGACATGAAACCCAGTATAAGTCAATAACATCTGTTTTTCCTTTTGAAAGAAGTGGGTCATTGAGCATAGAGAATTCATACTTTTATTACTATTCATATTGGTACTCACATTCATTTAGTAAAAGTTATGGGGAAGTTTGTTTTTGTCCTAAAGAAGACGCTTTGGGAGCTGAAGAATTCAATGGTTAAGACCACTTGTTCTCCTAGAGGACCTGAGTGTGATTTGCAGCATCTACATGAAGCTCCCAACCGTCTGTAACTCTAGTTATAGGAGATCTGATGCCCTTCCCTTACTTCCATGGGCACCATGCAAAGATGACATGCTTGGAAATGCAAGTGAGCAAAACATTCATACAGATAGAATGAAACAATAAATGTTAAAAAAAAAAAGAATGTACTTTGTACAATTTTCATTATATAAACAATGGAATTGCTTGTTCCTGAGACATTCAGGAAGCTGCAGTGTTGCTGGCCTTATGAATCATAACAAATGTTTACATATGACTCGTTTTTCAAGTCTTTTCAACTAGGAATCTAGAGTTTTATTGTGTATAGGGATCATATCAGATCAGCATCTCACTCAATTTTAACTTAAGCTTCCTTATTTTTAAATTAAATATTAATATAACTTTGCTAGGATATTGATTTGAGTTGAAATTGTGTGTGTCCACTCAGCACACATATTTATATGCACCTAAAGGTTAAGTTGAACATATGTGTTTTATCCAGTCTTATGTCTACCTCTGCTCTCAACATACATATGGGTACATATGCATGTCCTCCAGGTTACAGACAAACACACAGGCAAAAACAAAGAACACTTTTCCATGGAACTCAACTTTACAAAGATGCTCCTTCATTTGTCTCTCCTCTGTTATCAATGGTATCATACTCTATATTATCTAATGCTTGGTCACCATTTGTTAGGTTTGTACGTTAGAAACTTGTGCTTTTTACCACTGCCCCTAGGACAAACATATTGTTGCTGTTGGAAGTTATCTCTACTCCTTTACAGTGGATGATGTTGAGACAGTTCATGCCCTTGGACCCAGAACTCACCAATTCAGCTACTCAAACTACCCAGCTTGTTCTGGGATCCCCTATCTTTGCTTACCAAGTGCTGGAATAAGAAGTGACTTGACAGCCTGCCTGGCATTTATGTGGATAGATCTGGACTTAGCCCACATAGTTGTTCAGAATGAGCTGTCTCACCAGCCCCAACTCCTATTAACTTTCTATTGATCACGATTACTAACAAAACAGTCAAGTAAATGAAGTATGCTGATAAACAACAACAACAATAACAACAACAACATGTTCTTTCTTCTGTTGATTAAGTAAAATCCTATACCTTTCTACATTGGTGGTGACTGGTCATATTACCTCAGTAGCTACATTAAATTCCAAATAAAAGGAGTTGTTTGGGGATACAAACCAGTGATCAAGCAAACAGATACTGAACCCTTAATAAAGTCCAGGCTGTTTCTAACCCTATGGGGTTATATTTATGGATATATAAGTCCCAGAGAGTTAGTGGCTCCAAAAGCTAATATCAAGCCATCCAATATCATTGTTCCATGTAATGTCAAAGACTAAATTTACTTGCCTTTTAAAAAATGCATCTGTCAGAGCAATTTAACATGTGATTGGTAAACAGAGAGGGGTCTATTCCAGACTCAGAAAAAAAAAATGATGAATAACAGCATCAGACAATAGTTCCCGCTATGTTTTCAAAGAATGTATGGCAAACTACTGATTTTGGACAACAGCATCTACTCTGCTGTCTGCAATCACAGCAGTCAATAGAGAAAATGACAAGGCTATGAAAAGACTAGTTATAACGAGGGGGTCCCACTACCATGCTGGGGCACAGCAACAGAGTAAGAGATTATATAAGATCATCTATTCAGCCCTTAAGGAGCTGCTGTTTGTGCTCTCGGTCCAGCCTTCCACCAGGCACCAATTATATGTACAGCTAGGCAGTGTGGCTACTGTAGGTTTAGAGAGTGGGCTCATGTACAGAACTATGGAGAAGCACCACAGCATGAGTCTCATGCTCTCCGCGTTGCAGATTCCAGGAGATCCTTAGGTAGAGTTTGATTTTACAAGGGGAGAAAGAAGAGAAAACAGAAAGAGGAAGGACACTGGAAAGCAGGGTGGGCTAGGAGTGGGGCCTGCCTTCTGCCTTTGCTGTCCTTACCAGGAAATTACAACAAATCCACAAGGCTTGCCCTGTGACTAAAGAAGCATTTGTTCCTGATCATTAAACCTGGCTTGCTCACCAAAAGGATTTTACAGTCCCTGTGACCACGCTGGAAATTTGAGGATGGAGATAATCCCTTTCACTCCTCTTTTTTTTTTTTTTTTTTTTTTTTTTTTTTGGTTGGTCTGCAAAACCATTTGAGAGACTGAACCCTGGGCAAAGAGGCCTCATGCACATTTTGCTCTCATTCAATGGGTATTCAGCAGATTTCTGATCTCAAAAAAAAAAAAAATCCTCCTTAGTTGTTGCCTATTTTCTGATCTGGGGGAGGGGGACTGAACAGCTCAGTGTTATCTGAGAGGTGCCAGCTGTTGCTGCTGCAGATGCCATTCGATGGTTCATTTATCTGAATATGTACTGTTACTTGGCAAGACCTCAGGAAGGAGACTTTGTTGTAATGATCATGCACTTATTTTTGATGGAACTCTTGAATAAGTGTCCTTTTTAAAAAAAAAAAAAAAAGTTATCTGAGTGACTGGGAGCATTTCTTCTAGGTATACAGACCTGAATAACTGAGAGATCTGTGGGCACGTCTACATCTCTCTATATTCATATATATATATATATATATATATATATATATATATATATATGTTGCTGTAACCACAGATATCTTCCTAGGCCTAGCATTGATTATTTACTAAGAAAAAAGCAATCACTGCATTCATTAACTCAATTGCAATTAACATGTATAATTATTAGAGGACTGATAGAATACTGAAAACATACAAGGCTGACTGAAAAGCTTACAGACATCATCAAAGACATTTAGTATGTTCTAATTAGTAAATTACACTCTTCTGACCTCATGAGTGTGTGAGAATTTCACACATTTGCGTTTCACAGCAGGGGCTGGAGAGTTTGCACATCACTTTCCTTTAAACTAATGCAAGAAATCAAGGCTTCCAGTTTATTTAAGTAAACAAATCTCCTTTTATTTTGAGTTAATTCCCAGAGTATAAACACATCTCTAATTTACAAAATAGTTAATCATTTTTCCTCTATAATACATTCTACCTATTGTAAATGCCTTGACTTTAATATCTGCATCTGTTGATTCATGCATCCCCTCCCTCTTCTTCCAGCCCCACCCTCACATCCTCTTCCCCCCTTTTCTCCTCAGAGAAGGGGAGATTCCCCCCCCCATGGGGACTAGCAGGCCCTGGCCCATCAAGTTGCAGAAGAACTGAGTGCATTCTCTATCACTGAGACCAGACAAGACTTGAGGATCCAAAGGTAAGTAGCAGACTCAGAGACACTCCCCTCAACCCCTACCCCCCACCTCTACAACTTAATAAGACCTTTTAAAGTTTCAGAGTAGGAAGTCACTGTAGAGAATGAGTGATGGAGAGTGGTTTTTTTGTCTGAATGAGCATTTTAGAAGGAACTTCTCAAATAGCAAATGCAGCATAACAGAATAGGACTTGGAAATGGTGCTTCTATGACCAATAAAAATATTAAGTGAAGAATCTACAGATGAAGAAAAGGAGTTAAGCACTCTACGAACCAAGAGCCAAGGAGAGGAATTTGACAATAAGTGATGGACAATAACAGAACTCAGAAGTACTAAAAATAGGAAGGAAAGAGATATACAGTTCTCTAGCTAAAGGGCTCGTAAGTAGCACCCTCAGAGAGGCAATTTAAATTTGACCCAAGGATGATTGAATCAAGTTTCAAGACATAAAAGAGAAATATATAATGATATAATGAAAACTCATTTGAGGAGAAGAGAAACTTGCTGAGTAGTTAAAAATTTAAATTACAAAGCATATAAAGAAAATGTAATTTAACTTTTTAGGCATATGCAAATCAAACTACCTTGGATCAATAACCTATTTGCAGGTAGATCCCCACCGGATCTGTTTTAGGGATAGGACGAGCATCTGAGGCGTGGAAGGGGCTCAGTTACTGCTTATTTTCTGCCTTTAAATACTATTCCTAGAAAGCCCTACTGCAGTCCATTTTCAGCCCCAGGGGTCCCAAATCCTCTCTCACATTAAGCAAAAATAGGCTCCAAGAATACAGAGCTAAAGTTCAAAACCATTACAAAAGCAAAATTTTATAGTTTAGTGAGGTAAAATTTACATCACATCAGATTATCAGCTGCCTTTAGGATTACCAAGGAGCTGGGTTATTTATCTCCATAAGAGTAGATATGAAGAAAAGTGTAGAAAGAAGTTTCTGGTGGGGGGGGGGAGTGTAAACAGAGGAAAGGAAAACTCAGTTTTCATCAATGTATAAGAATTACTGAAATTTCAAGCTAACGTAATAATATATCCCAAGGCCTGGAGAGCTGAAAGAGATTGTGGCAGTTAGGAACTACGTGTTATTTATTACAAAGCTAAATAAGGAAGCCTGCTAGCCTCTTTAAATACTTCTTAAATGCAAAAGTATTTATATGCTTAATTTTTGTATTCTCTCTCTTCCCTAAAGTTGCTTGAATGTATGGAGGGGTGGGAATGAGGAAGGGATAAGCAAACCTGGGCTTTCCAGGGAACACACAATGATTGACATGTCCCAGAGTTCCTCTGTGAAGACCAAACAATCAATGTTTGGGGGAAAGAAGGTCTCTCAACTTTCTACTGTTACTGACTGCATGCAAGCCTGAGAACTGCCTTTGCCTTCTCATAGCACATAAAGAGCAAGGCCTAATAGTACTGGCAATTTAAAAACAAAAACAGAAACTGTTCTTTTCGTAAAGGGTCTACATTTAATAAGGCATCAGTGAGCAGAAACAAATGTTTGAACTAAAAAACTAATTATTCTTTCAAAAACTAAACAGGGACATGGGAACAAGTTAGGAGCCTAGAGCCTGACTAACATGCCTGGGTGGTGCGTCACCAACCATTAATTAATTAATTAAAATAAACAAAACAAAATGCCAAGGTTTGGGGGCAACCTCTTGGAGTGTCCTTTTCAAATCTTTAGAGAATTGTTCTGCTCAGGTCCCTGCAAGTCTGACTTTCAGCCACTCTATCCCAGCCTAACACTGCTCCCATCATACCTACATGACTTAACTAATGACTCAATCCAGCCATAGGAAAATGAGAGAGATTCCATTCTTAGGAGTGCAGCATGGCAGGGGTTCTCCCGAATAATGGCTCTAAATTATGCCACATGCTATGGAGAGCTGCTTTTTTCTCAGAAAAGATGACTTATCAAACTGTGCTATCTCTTCACTAAATTGACCAGGCAGAGGAATGCAACAAGGAGGAAAATAGCTTTGGTGCTGGAAAAGGACATGCACATCCCAGGAGTGTGCTTCTAGTAGTTATAGGGGGAAAAAATTGAATCAACCTGGAATCCCCAGTTGTCCAATTTTCCTGAACACTAGAGTGCATTTTCAACTTCAGTGCTATAGCAAGAGCTATTAGTTTGTGAGTTTTGCCTCAACTTAAGGTTATATACAAAACTGGAAGTAGATTTAATTCGGAGCGATAAGCACTTTTATAGGATAGTAACTCATAGAATAATCCATGTGTGCCATTATATGATTTAAAGGAGTATCAGAAGTGACTTGGGTAGATTATCTTTAGCTATTTTTTTTTTTTTTTTTTTTTTTTTTTTGGCGCTGAAGACTTATTTCCGGGAGAAAAAGAGCTACTCATCTAGAAACTTCTTAATTGAGCCTTGTAAAATGCCTTTAAATATTAGTTTTAACTCTTTGTTTCTAAGACCAAGCCCAAGTGACAATATCCACAACAGTTAGCAATTACAAAAACACTAGCTTATCTAATGATATCTGGTATGTTTGCTATGTAAACAAGAGAAAGGAAAGAAAAACATGATGGGTTTTACTTTAAAGTGGTATAAAACTTGGATTTAGAGTATCATCGAACCTAACTAGGCAACTAGGACACTCCTGGACTAATTGTTCTGAGTCTGTATTTACTCACACACAAAAACAGCAAAGCTACAAAACCACCTCAAGTAGAATAACTTGTACCAATGACCTACAACATAAGCAAATATAAGTTTACTTGAGCCAATATACCTCATAGGATACCTGTATCAGAAGCAACCCAAGAATTTACCTGAGGATACAGTGAGTTATTCCAAGTTAGCCTTAATCAAGCAGTATGCAGAAACAAGGATTCAGAAGGATGCCAATGATGGGCACTGTCAGGGTAACTGTCAATCACAATCCTATACTAGTTTACCTTGAAGATTCAATCGTGCCCATTATACATGCTGTGTTGGATACTGTACTGTTGTTTAATTAGAAATGCATATTAATAACAATGCCTGGGATAAAAACAAGGATTTTTGCATTTTCTATTGTAAGCAAAATGTTCATGGCCAAAATCAGTTGCCTGATTTTTACTACAAATTCTCAATTCCTGTTCTCCAACAATTACACATGAAAGTATCCTATGTCTCATCACATCCCACTGGTTCAGGTTACTGAGTGTACTGAGATCCACACTAACCTGACTGTTTTGGCCCTCCATTTTCTTTCCTATTGGCTTGACCTTCCTCCTAACCGTACTCAGCCCCAATAGGTTCGCTCATTTTATAAACATTCTTCATTGCCTTGCACACGAGGTATTGGCAGATGTCTTTCCCCCTCTCTGCTCTTTTTGCTTGGCTAGGCCCACCCTCAACATCCTTCCAGGTACCAGAGTTCACCCTTATCAGAAAAGCAAGGCTGTTCTCAAGGAATGTGAAGGGGGCAAAAAAGGGACAGGGCTTCGATTTCTACTTACTTTATCCGAACCGCAAAGTAAATCATGCTTTAAAAATATTGAAATTTCCTTTAGTATGAGTATATACAACCAATTTACACACAAGTGTATGCATCGTTAGAGTCTGTTATACAGAAATGTTTGCAGCCCACTGCCTCCAATCTCAGCTCAGCTGTCGCTTCTTTATAAACATCTTCCTTTATCAATCAAACGTAGACGAAAGCACACGGTTGACCCTGAGAGTGCCGTACAGTTCTGTGGAGCATTATGGAAGTTATAATTCTACATTTATTCCTGAAGCATTTTGATTGACATATCCACAATCACTTGACTCTCATGAGGACAGTCATTGAAATTCTATTTTTATCACCCTTTTCCTCATAATGTCTAACAAGCTGCCTAACTTATAATACATTCTTGATAAATATTTGATTACTATAGAACTGTATATGTGTATGGCTAATCTTTTGAAACATATATATGTATATGACACACACACACACACACACACACACACACACACACACATATCAATTAAAACATCTCTAAGTGGAGACCTGCGTTTCCCCCAATAAACTCTCCATTTTTTCCAGCTCCTTTTCCATTGACTGTCAGCTATCTCTGTTTCATCTGTCTATCTGCTACAGACTTGTCAGGACAGTGCTGAAGCATCAGCTGGGCTCATGGTGCCCAAAGTAATTGCAAAACTGTTTGTTGTAAAACAGATTAAGAGGCCCTACTCAGCAAGCATCGAGCCAAGTTCTTCCCTGGTCGCTTCAGGAACATGTGGCAGGACTCTGTAATGTGATGGATACCATATGAAGTACAGAGGGCTGCCCATATGTTGCTGCAATTTTCCAGTACAGGATGTGCTCTTTGGACTTAATAATGGTGATTTAGGACACTGGTGAAAATTCCAGTTCTCTTTAGGTCTCATTCAGAATCCGGTGGCAGGGGATGGCAAGGCTGTAATCCCACACGGCAGGAAAGAACATTTAAGAAGGGAAAAGAAACCTTTGCAACTGAGTTGTATTCAAGCCGATCAATTCAATGTGCAGTACTTGTCACAGAAAGGAACAGCTGTCATTGCTGAAATCTTGAGAGCTGAATAAAAGAATGTAGAAACTGACATAAAGCACTTTGAGTCTGAGATGGGATTGGAGGAAGGGATGCTGATTTTTCCCTCTTTGAAATTGACTGATAACAAACATCAGTAGTGAAATTGTACAAAGTACGTTTGGGATCGAGGAAGGATGTCTTAGAGATCAGGAGTGTGCATAGGGGGATGCTTGGGTGATGGGGCCAGGATGCAGGACTGTTTGGTAGCAGTGTTATGCCAAAGATTATGAATTAAGTCAGGATTTGCAGGTCTAAAACAAATCACTCATGGTGGTCAATTCAAAGTGATATAAGCAAAGTGGACATTTTTGAATGAAAGACTAGCATGATTAGTATGACAAAACAAAACAAAACAAAACAAAACAAAAAACTAGTGATTATCCCCAAAGTAAGCGATAATAGGGATGTAACCTGGGAGGAAAAGGAAGGGTGCTGGAAGAATTCATTTGTTTTGAGCTGGCGAATGAACTGTGTGAAAGACCAGCAGGTATTGGATTTAAGTATACTAAGGATCTTTTAGGAGTGGTGCCCAGATCTCTACATAGATAGATATATACTCCAGAGTGAAGGGATTCTAGATATATTTGTTTTTAAAGGAGAGTTCTTCATTGTCATGATTGGGCAGGCGGCCTCAGAGAAGGGACAATGCCAACCACTGAAGGTTCCCAATCATTCCCAGATTAGTGCTTTCTGAGTCTTTTGGTTTACCAGAGTCAGCTGGAAAACTCTGCAACTCTTGCTTGGCACAAGAACCAAGTTGATTCTGTGATTGGTCAAGGTGTGGAAGCACAGTACAAAATGATCATGCTGTGGTAAGGGGCAATTGTGTGCAGGAATTCCGGTGATGTTGGTTACCCAGTCTCTTTTCATCCCTGAAAGCACAAGACTACCTTTCTTTATAACTTGGAGTGACAGTAACAGTCAAAGACCCAAAGGGCTTCACTGAAGATTTGAAGGGCTTCATGATTTATGAGACTTTTATTGGAAATTTTGTTGATACATACAACTCGCAGTGAAACCTATTTCCTCAGGTGCTCCTGGGTTAGTTACTATATTCCCTGGGGCTTGCTGATTTTGCTGCCACACTGTACAAGGAGTTCTTCTTCATTGCTTCAATCTAACCACCTAGTTGTTAAACAATAATTAAATTAATTAGTATTCAAAACCTGTAGGAAAAATTTAAAAAGGAAGAAAAAATAATAAAAGAGAGATGAACAAGGAAAGAACTGTTTTAAGTAAAATACATTTGGCCACATTTTGGTGATTGGTGTGTGAATGAGTAATGGATATAAAGATGCGCTAAGACTATGAGATACCCTCAAGCTTCATTGCACAAAAGGAACATTTGAAAGATTTGTTATCATCCGTGTTTGAAGGCCACACCCCAGAGATTCTGATTGAGTAGGCCTCAAATGAAGCCAGAAATCTGCATACTTAATAAGGACCAGATCTCCAACAATGAGAAAAGTATTTTCACTGTGCTCTACAGCAGCATGACCTGTGCTAATGGAAATGCTGTGCATAGTTCTCCTCAATATGATAGTCACAAACCACCTCTGACTGTACTCTTGTGAAGCAATACCTTCAAATGAGGAATCGAGTTAACAATATTATTTCATTTAGATTCTTTCAACTCTGAATTGTCATGTGGGGCTAATGGCTGTCATATAAAAATGCTCACTAAAAAAATACTTTGTGGTGGCTGGGGTGGGTTGTGAAGAAGAAAGCCAAGATTTGCTTTTGGACTGCACCATTGTAATGAAGAAAGGCTACTGTAAAGATCTCAACCAGAATATCAGGAACCATTTCCTGAAGAATGCTTTCATTTAGTAAACAAATGTTGACTGCCAAGAAACTCATATCAGAAGGAAACGCGTTTCCAAATTGTCTCATAGTTAGAGTTAGTGACAAAACCAAAAAAGTTTCTAAGGCGAAGCACAGAGATATGGAGTGTCCATTCATCAAAAAGACATGACATGCCAGATACTTTTTAGAATATACTAGGATTCCCATGGTCAGAATAAACAGGGATGTGAAGTTCTTTTTCTATTGGATCTGTTTTGAGAAACACTTAGATGACAAAAATACACAAACACACACACACACACACACACACACACACACACACACACACACAGGGGCAGAGTAAATAGATGGAGATTGGCATTTGAAAGTTGGGAATTTTAGATTTGGAGAGAGGAGTGAGAGTACAGAACCATGACAGAAAGGAAAATGAAGGGGAAGTAGGGCAGAAAAGAAAGAAAGTTAATGGATCCGCTGCCTCCTTTGCCCGTAGAGACAATGGTTCTCTCTGCACATTCATTAGCATTTTGGCATATGAAAATGAATTCAAGTGCAGTCTACAATAAATTACAGCTCTCCTAACTAACATCTTAGACAACCTCATGTGGCTGGTAATAAGTAGTCTCTGAGAACTGTTTTAGACATTCTGTGATTGGCTATGCACATGTCCTGTGCATGGGTTGCTACTGGCGATGCTCCATGACCTGTGCAACTTGGAGTTGCCTGTGTCCTGGGAGAACCTCCCTGGAACACTGGCCCAGGCTAGGAAATAACAAGATGAGGGCTTGTTGGGGGTAGGGAAAGGAGCATTCTGTGGCCAACAACTATGAATTTTTCCTTGATGATGTTAGGGAATAGAACTGGCTCAATTAGCTCATAACATAGTTCTGTAAAACTAACTTTGTAATCATAGTTGAAAAAACATCCCTTATTTAGTTATTTCATAAAGAGATCTTCTATGCAGCATACCTCAGTTTGTAAACCTTTGTAAACTCCAATTTTTAACTTGACACAATTTCCTTGATTAAATGAAAAGAGAGCTGTTATATGTGGTCTTATAAGACATCAGTGAGAAATTTGGGATTAAAATTTGGGCTTTTCTAATGCCTGATCACAGTCACACTTGACAATGCCACACTACTCAAAATCTTAATACCTTGTTTATGGAGGACTTCTTAAGAGGGATTTGCCAACTTAATTCAAAGGAAATCAAATGATTGGCATCTTCTGAGTTCTGTGGCTACTTTCACACATACAGCTTTTTCCTTCAGCCTCTGCCTGTGCACTCATGAGGGCATATCTATCATCCGAAGGCTGTAATTTTATGGGATGTGCAACCTTTGATAAAGCCATATGACCTCTGATTCTAATAGAAATTCAAGGCTTAGTTACTTGCTGGCGCTTCCTGAACAGGATCCACTACGACTCCTGTGGACGGATTGTCACTGTTTATTTTGTTCCTAACCTTGGATTCTCTGAACTCTTTACAAACAATAGATGACTTGAAGTTTCTGTATCTCTGAAAGAAATAAAAAAAACATAACAAGGAAACAGGTGGACTTTTGAGAAGAAGGGTAGGAAAAATGCAAAATCAAAGCCTAAAGACCTTTAGACATGTATGTTTGGAGAGACTTAACCATGAATCACAGGAGTCTATGAGAGTTAGACATATTTATAGCTGAGGTCAGAATTTCTTGGGAAGATGTTCCAAGTTTGGTTTCATGTTTTAAAACTGTGCTTGCTAGACTGTCATTTTTAAGTCCAAAGTTTGAACAATGGATGCGCCAAGATTTGTATGAAATCGATGTCATAGCATTTGTGACACAACTTTACAACACACTTCTTAAATACTTACAATGTTTACTTACTGGAATTATAGTTGTGAGTAGACTCTGGTTTCCAAAGAGTCAGATTATGTAACACTCACCAATGCTCTCTCCTCATGGATAGGACAAGAGTGTTCCCCCCAATTTCAAAATTCTAATGCATTCTCCTTTCCGTTGATTACTGTTTCCTTCATTTCCTATCATTCATTCTCGAAAAGATTTAAGTGACCAGCCGGATGGTGGTGGCTCACACCTTTAATTCCAGAACTCAGGAGGCAGAGGCAGGTGGATCTCTGAGAAGCCTGGTCTACAGAGTGAGTTCTAGGACAGCCAGGGCTACACAGAGAAGCCCTGCCTTGAAAAACAAAAGAATGAAAGCAAACAAACCAAAGCAAACAGTAAAGAATGACACCACTTTTGAGGACCAATAACAAGCTTGAAGATGGAGATGTGAAGGTGGAAAAGATATTTCTGCAAGTAATCTCACCTTTTTTTCTGAAATTGATCAGGGGTCATTTATTCATCAAACATAACACAAACCCACGTCTCTTTGTATCCCATCTTTCTCCTTGTCACTTCAGAAACTTGAGTGAGCCTTAAGAATTTCATGTTCCGAGGGGAAGTCTGTGTTAGTGACAGTGATAACTACACAAATGCATCTGTGCCAGGTACACAGTGCTTAGGAGGACCATGCAGCCTCTGCCTGAGCCATCAGGGAGCTCCCTGTAAGCACGCACCCTGCCCTTTTACCTCTATCAGCCTATCACCTCTCCGAGCCTGATTTCTCACTTGCCACTTTGTAAAAGACCCTCACGTACATCTACAGTCTTTGGAGTACTACATGAAAACTCTCATTGAATCTACCTTCTATTCCATATACCAATCACCTGATGCTTCATTTAGGCACAAAGTCTACATGTCATAGCAGGTGACTGTGTTTGAAACTCTGCACACATAGTATGGAAACCCCATTTAGCCTCCTCCCTTTGACTGGGGCAGGTGCTAGTGTCAGTGGCTGGCCAGGTTCATCTGCATTCACTCCTGGCCTCTCCCCAGCTCGAGCTCAGCTCAGCATTACAGTTGTGCCCCATCATTACAGCCTGCCCTCCTTGTGTTAAATCAATAGTTTATGACATGTACAAGGGAAAGCTGTAAATTTAATTTTGTCCCCTGCAGTGCAATTCCTATCTTGTTTTCTGGCAACATAATGAATGTGTTTGCCCTCCAGACCCCCCACCCAGTGGAGCAATTGAAGGATAAAGAAAGAAAATAGCAAGGCAGAATTAGATAGATGGATTAAAACTGGATTAATCAGAGATTCAGCTTTTAAAAAAAAAGGCAGATGCTTTTTATATACACATGTTATTTTTCCAGAAATAGACTAGAAAGAGATAATTGAAAAAAAGGGGGGATCTTTATATATACTTAGCAAATTATGTATAGTTTAGATAGGTGTTTTTAATGTTAATGGAAATATGAATGTTGTAGGCTGGTCTTAGTGGGC
The DNA here is from genome assembly GCA_019843815.1 of Montemys delectorum. Classification (NCBI taxonomy): domain Eukaryota; kingdom Metazoa; phylum Chordata; class Mammalia; order Rodentia; family Muridae; genus Montemys; species Montemys delectorum. The sequence goes on along the minus strand of JADRCD010237656.1, from coordinate 7,102 downwards.
TGGCACTGCTATTCTACCCTAGGAGTCTCATCAGCTGTCATCCTTTCTCTTGCTCTTTTTTGAAGATACCAACATTTTTGTTACTAAGAACTTGTATTGCCAATCTATTTCCTACGCTGATCATGACCAGCTTCTTTTCCTTTTTGAATGCTCAGCTACCTTCTTAACCCAACCAGACTCTCCTCGTCCATTAGCTCTGTTATTTAACCTTACTTTCTATTATCCCCCTAAAATCATCTTGTATGCATTTGTATGTGTGGCATGTATACATATACATTTTCTTGTTTGTTACTTAGGTTTTCCTATTGAAAGGAAGTTTGGTGAAGGCAGGAAATCATCTTTAGAACTTGTCTAGCTTCATAGACTATCACATACTGTTACTTAATGGCTTGTTAAATGGGTAAATGAATGAATGCTGGACAGAGCTGGTACTAAACCCTCAGGCACAGATAAGCAAATAAATGTTCAGCAGCCTGTGCTGTTGGAAAAACATCCTGATTTACATTGTCTCCGCTGCCCTCTATGTCGGACTTGCTATAGGCTAAGACCTTTTCTTGGTGTCTGCATACTGACATTCTTTAACTCTTCAAAGGTTTAGGAACAAACACTGTCAATATCCATAATATTAAGATGAAGAAACAAAGGTACATAGACATTGAGTGACTTGTCTATATGTACAAAATTGAAAATGTAAAACTAGATATTGGAGTTGCCAATCTTGCTCTAAGCAAGCATGCTATAGTGACACAATTTGTAGGATTGTCATTAGCAATTGAAAATATTCAGCAAAAATTGCATAGCACAACCACCTCTCTCTTTCTCTCTCTCTCTCTCTCTCTCTCTCTCTCTCTCTCTCTTTCTCTCTCTCTCTGTATATGTGTGTGTGTGTGTGTATGTGTGTACAAATGAATTATTTGTAATTGCCCTGCTCCCAGGGTTCAAAGAAATAGCAGAAACAAACAAACATCAGAGCATTGGACTAAAGTTAGCACTGAATGTATCAGTGTGGAGCTTGGCATTTTTTTTTAAAGATTTCTTTCTTTTTTTTTTTTATTTCATGTATCTGTCTACATGTTTGAATGCGAGAAGGATTTTATCTCCTGCAACTGGATTTGTAGAAGGTTGCAATTCATGTGGGTACTGTGAACCAAATATGAGCCCTCTGCAAGAGCAGCAAATGTTCTTAACTGCTACACCATCTTGACAGTTCCAGGACTTAGCAGTTTATGCAACTTTATTGCTTGTGACATTGTTATTCATAACTTTATTGGACTAAAAGACTATTAGATAAATCATCTACTAAAAGGGAGTAGAGAAAACATTTTGTGTCTATGTAAGCATATGAAGGTAAATAGACATGAGAAAGAATCCCAGATCTTAAGAAGTGTGCATAGTTTCTGTCCTTTTGCTTATATTTCCATCACCTTATTTAATCATTCACTGAAAGCCTGCTTTGGACCCAAAAGTGGAATAAGTTCAAGTGGAATAAGTATAGGATATAGTCAGTGACTCTGTGGGCTGTGTAACCCTGTGTGACTCTGTGGATGATCCTGGACATGGCCCCTATGGATATTAGCCTAGAATGTTCATTCACAAACATGTAGCCTCTCTATATGAAGTTCTTAGACAAGGCGAATTGGAAGAGAGAACTCTATGTGTAAATTTAAAAGTTAAATAAGGAGCGGGAGAATAGACACCGTCCTCAAGACAAAGAGCAGTAAGAAGAAGCAAACTACAAACCAGCAGATGGAAACATGGTACCTGAGGAGGTAAAAAGAGAGTAACAACATTCCTTCAGTTGGCCCAGCATGCTGAGTCCACATTCCTGGGAGATGAAGGGCTATCACCTTCAAGCTCTCTGAAAAAGTATTTCACATTCATTCTCTGTCATAAGTTGTTCTGCTGGCTCCTTCTTCAAAGAATTACACAGAACTTATCTACCAGCTCATCCCTACCATATTTGTTTTAGGGGAGACTCCCCAAAAGCTTTCCTTTCATTATTGGCCCATGAGTCTGCCAGGCATGAGACAATATCCCCAAAGGATCATCTCCCATTGCCATGGTGGGAGGCAGAACTGTGGCTGCATTTCCTGAGAATCAAAGAGCCTTCATTTACATTTGAAACGAGAGAAAAAAACCACACCATCATTTCATTGTCAGCTATGTTCCAATCAATCCACCCCCTCACCGCCACTGCCAAGATGTCCTTTGATAGAAATTCATTGCAGAGATAAGATGCAAAATTTTAATGAGATTGTTTTGATGTTTACAATCTCTTAGAATATCCCCCCCCCAAAGTCTTGTGGAGAAAAACATTTCCTTCTGCTGTTCTCTGCACATGTCTGATGCCTGAGCATTTAACTTATTAAGTTCTAGGAAACTTATTGAGATTGATGGGAAAACCAATGGGCTTTGCAACATGTGCTTGCTCCATGGTATGTGTTGACAGGGGCAGGACAGATTCAATGACCTGGACACTCCCCTCACTGATTCCTATGATTCCACCATTAGTGACTAATGCTTAGGGGAGATAAAAGGACCCAGTGTTGATTAGATAAGACATTAGTATATATAGTTTCTCAATTTAATCACCCCAAAGAAGACAATGATTCATTAAGAAGTTTTACATACTAAGTGCAACTGTACAACCTAATTGTTATACTTTATAAAAATGGGCATTAGTTGAAAGCTCAGAGAGAGAGAGAGAGAACCTTTAAACTAATTCACTGACTGAATAGCTTTATTTCTCAGACTTATTGAATATAAGATTTGGAATAAGCAGAAAAAAGACAAGAAACACAAAATCTTAATCCATCTTTCCCTAAATGGCCTCTAATGAGTGTAGCCATGAAACTATTATTCTTATAGACATGTTTTTTTTTTAGTTTATATCCTAGCCAGAAAAGAAGATAAGAGGGACAAGCTTAGGCAATGGCTGAACATGTGTGCAAAGTTAAAAATAAGTGTTGAAAGAATGTCCCCATTCCTTTCACATCCCTCTGACCTACCCCCTAGCATGATGGGCCAATGGAATCCCCGAGCATGATGGGTCAATGGCATCCCCTAGCATGATGGGTCAATGGGATCCCCTAGCATGATGGGTCAATGGAATCCCCTCAACCCTTAAGACTATGCCCAGGAATCATGGGGTTTCATAATGCTAAGAGAAGAACAACTCTCATTTTTGAAGAGGAATTCCATTGATGTTTACAAGGAAGGTGTTCCAAAAATTCAACTCATTATTTTAATTGCCTTCTCAAGTCCCGGTAAGCAATTCTTACTTCCTTAAAGTGGTTTCATTCTCTGCAGGGCTAGTAGGATCACTGAAGTTTACAGCTGAAAAGATTTTCAAATTTTAATTTATTTTTCCCCATGAAAACCATTGATTACTGACAGTGCGTTTCATGAAAATACACTTATCCATTTTTTTAACCACTCAAAGAATGATTTCCAACCATTCAGGGAAGCTTCAAAATGAATGTATGTGCATATAAGACAGGTTTGTGTCTCTTCTCTTTGGCTGTGAACATTGACAATTTTACAGTACTGCCCACCCAACAGTTCTTTATTATTAAGGTGATTAAATTTTATCTATGAGAAATCAGTCATGAGGCAAGTTCTCTTGGTGATTTTTAAATCACTTGTTGTATCTGTGTACTTTATCATAGTTTTAAGAGTTTGAAAACACTAAGAATCAGTAAGACTACAACAGAAGGATCTGTGTCTATACACATAGATAAAACTAAGATTCAATTTAGAACTTTTCCCAGTCTGTATAAAACACAAGAAAAATGGAGTAGAGAAATCAAAATGCTAGCTATTAATTGTCTTGACTGATATCAACTAGATGTAGAAACACATTTAATTGAACAGTGGGAGAAACTACACATTTCTAAAAAAAAACTTGGATTAAAGAAATATGTGGGTCTGTTCACCACATTCCAACATTGTTTCTCTTATGTTAGTAACAACACTTCATTGCTCCTCCCACAAATAAATATTAATTGGCTGAACAGTAGATGAGCCTTGCCTGATGATTGTATTTTGTATTTATGAGTTTGAACAAAAAGTATTTTTATCAGCAAGTATTAATACTACTATTACTATTCTTCATCTGTTTTTGACCTTTGATGTCAATGAATTAGTACTTCCATTTTCTTTAGCATCAGCTCTGGTCCCTAAGATACTACCTCTGGGCTCTTTATGCTCTATCTTTTATATCCTTTCCTATGGGTATCTAAAGAAGGGAGAAGGCACTATGGTAGATGGGACTATATGGGACAGTTAGAGAAATGAAAAAAACCTCTGTATATAATCACTGTCTTTCCAGACATCAGCACAGTAGAGTCTACTTCTTCAAAGACTAATTGATGGATTAATGACAGAGGGAATGGGAATACATAAAATATTAATATAAATAAAATTAACTATTTTACTATGCAACACAACTAGTTTTGACTTATGCATAGTCATGTAGCCAACAACACAATGCAGATGAATTATTTTTGTCACAGTCCCCCTTGACCTTATTCAATGAGCATCACTTGAGATGCTATACAAGTCAACTATGGGGCAAATGCTTGGGTACAGAATTGTGACTAAAGATGTGTCTTAAGTCACTGTAGTCATTAAAGCCGAATGTCAGTGAGTTCATAATCTTCCATAATTTGTCAGAAAAAAAAGGTTAAAAATATATATGCGGGAAAATTGCTAAAAGTGAAATTGATGTTTAGCAACTTTTTACTACTTAAAAGCTTTCCACTTCTATTCTGTTATATGGTTAAAAGCAAATTTGCTTCTTTGAATTTTTGTTAATCACCAATGTCTCTGAAGTCTCCTTGATACGAGAGTGTACATAGGGACTGATTATCTAAAACTTGTTACTGTGACTTCCCGAACAACTGATTTTTTTCTTTTTATTTAACTTGAGACAGAGAGAGAACATACAGTAAGGACAAAGGCAATTTCATGTCTAGGCTTAGGTGCATTTGAAAACTTCCCATGTAGATAGTGGCAATATTGATGAAAAGTTCTGGGGCAGAAATGCAAGCGCCTAGTCATCCTCAATGATCCTCTCAAGAGGCTTTGCTTCCAGAGTCATTAGTCAAGCTTTGTTCAATAGCCCCAATAGGGCTAGGACGCCTTTACTTTTATTGGCACTGCCGAGTAAAGTTTCTTTCCCTCTTCTAGACAGGAAACCGAACAAAGTTTCCATATCTACAGTGTCCACTGAAAAACAGTGAAAAGATGGTTGCAAGGACAGAAGATATTTCAAATAAAACAGAGTAAACAAAGGGTAAAGGGTATTGCCCATAAACTCCTCACAAGTCTTGAGATTCCTTATTCCAGCATACACAAATCTTGGGTAGCCTCAAATTCCAGGTTAGAATTCTTTATGTGATGAAACCTGACAGGCTAATAGTATCATATTATATAGTCCTAGACAAAAACCATTTGGGTAAAGAAAAGTATATGAGTAAATACTGGAAAAATAAAAGAAAGACAGAAACACAGACAAAACAGAGATCTAGGTTAGCCATTTGTGACACAAAATGGGATCTGCGGCAACAAAGGGAAACTAGAAACATCTTCATATCTTTATGCTAATTGTTCACCCCAAACTTTAGTACAGTACAATATAGTCATGGCCTGCTTCAGTATGTCAAATTTCACTGGTGATCCTGTGGATCACAAAGATGTATTAGAAAAAACAATAACAACTAGAATTAATAGTCCAGTGCCAGATAGCTACTAAAATTCAGAAAGTCAAAGACATGGATTTTTGTTAACATTTTTCTAGAACTGTTTGTGGTGCTTAGGTTTATGATGCTTATGGGACAGGGCTGTTTAAACCTGAGGATTGAAAACTCACTGATGCAGTCCCACCAACACATACCAAATTAACTTGATGTATATTTTTGGAATAAAGGGTTTGGAAACCTTAGAGAGCTGGATCTGTGGCTTGTAGAAGGACATCCTTCTATACAAAGTAAAGACACAGAATAACAGTGGGAGTTGTGCCTATTATAGTGGAGGAAATCCCAAGAGACATCTTCTTTTTCCCTCGATTTAAACTGAGCAGACAGTCTCCTGTTCCCCACAATTAGGACTATTCGTTATGATATGTTATTTCATATGGTATCTTTCACTTGATGTGAGCCTAAATATTCTACAAGTCATACCCTAATATGTCACTTCAACCTAGGGTAAAGAACAATTATTATTTATCATAATTCTGCCACCCCAAATGCTACTAAAGTCCCATTATTCTCCAAACCTCAAGAGAGACTTTATAATAGTAGTGATTTTAATAATTTTGATTTCATTGAGCTTGTTTCACCATTCTTCATAGACCACATGCATTATTAAGCACAGAAAACACAGCAAATTTACTACAAACCACCCCCAAAATTAGCAATTACAATGATAAGATATCAAGTTCAGTCATATGCCATATGTTCCCTACCTATTTCATGCCTACAATTACCATAATGTGTAATTACCATAATGTGTAATGTGAATTACCATAATGTGTTATTGTAAAGTCTTTAAGGTAAGACACTTAACTCTACTCCTGATCCATAGTTACTTATGTCTAGCTTAAAGCGATACTTACTCCATGCGTGTCATAAGTAGTGGTTATCAAATCATAAACAAAAATCACCCCTTATGATCTTATTCCTCTACTACTAATTTCCATCCTTTGCTTTGAAGTTGACTGTATGTGTTACTCTCCATAATCTGTCCTTATTCCTCTTAAATTTTCACCAGTTATTTTAATTAACATACACTATAACAGCTTTCCTTATGCTATTTCACACATACTTTGTTCTTACTTGTCTTCTGATAATGCCCTCCCTTGTTCTCGCTCACCACTTGCCCCTTCCCTCTCACCCACAGTCCCTCTTCTGCTCTCAGGTTGAATATATTCTACTACCTTTACTCTCATCCCATTCCCACCTAAGATCTTTTCTACCTCTCTCAGTGTACCTTCTCTAGTTCTATAACCCACAGCTAAATGCTCTTTACGTAGGTGCAGTCACAATTTCAGAATTTTGATTACTTTTAAAACACACATATATACATATACATATATATATAT
>JADRCD010237655.1:0-54698 GCA_019843815.1 Montemys delectorum | reverse complement strand
TGTGTATCTATATATAATATGTAAATGTCATGATAAAAGCCTAATTATGTACAACTAATATACAGTTAGGAAAACAAATAGAAACAAAAGAACACAAGAAACAAACAGAAAATGAGACTGAAAAGAGGAGTCAATGTTTTTAAAAGGTAAGAAAGTAAAATTCTACACATAGATTAATTAGGATGAGCCCAAGAACTGATCATGGATATAGAAACACAGAAGTCCATGACAATCCAACAAAATGTTTTAGCAAAGAAAAAAAAAGCTCAATAATGGAATGACTTCCAGTAGCCATCTTCCCAAGGCAACCTTATGGTACAATATACACAGGAATCACTCTCTGTTAGAATGATGGACAAAAGCACTCCTTGGCTTCACAGGTAGACCGAGGAAGAGAGCTGACAGGCTATCATCCCAATGAGGATGAAGATCATCAGTCACAGTGAGAAGAGCAGGCAAGTAGTGCTAGCCATGAGCCTCATTTCCATGAAACTCCTGTCACAGTAACGTAAAGAAAGGGGCTGGAGAAAGGGATATGATCCACAGAGAACCACCAGAAGCACCTAAGCCCCTGTCGGCCATGCCTGCTAAAAGGGCACATGCCTTACGGAGACAAGCACGACAACAACCTGCAGGCATCTTGGTTGAGTGCCCTGTGAGACTTTAATGGTTCTGTGTCCAGAAAAACCTCCAAAGGTGATTCGGTGGGGAAAGAGTAGTCCTTCCAACCAATGTTTGATCAAAGAGATAGTTATATTTAAAAACTGAAGTCTAGTTACAAACTGTATCATACATAAGAATTATCTCTAAACAAAGCTGAAATCTGGATAGAAACTATAATACTATAAAATATCAGAGAAAAAAATAGAAGATGTGATCTTAGGATAAGAAAATGTTATCAGACTTCTCACCAGAGACTATGAAAGCTAGAAGATCCTGTGCAGATGTCATACAGACCCTAAGAGAACACAAATGCCAGCCCAGGCTACTATACCAAGCAAAACTCTCAATTACCATAGATGGAGAAAACAAGATATTCCATGACAAAACCAAATTTATACAATATCTTTCCACAAATCCAGCGCTACAAAGGATAATAGATGGAAAACACCAACACAAAGAGTGAAGCTACATCCTAGAAAAAAAGCAAGAAAGTAATCTTTCAACAAATCCACACAAACATAATTCCACCTCTAACAACAAAAATAACAGGTAATGATTACTTTTCCTTAATATCTCAATATGAAATTTAATATTACCAACATATCCTAATAAATTGAAATTCAAAAATATGAGGAATTAGAAATTTGTTGGCTGGCATCCAGTGGTCTCTCTAATTTGGCAATTTGAGAAATTGGTCCAATATTGTACAATCCATATACACGTTCTACTTGTTTGTACATGACAGTGTCTTGTACCACAAAATAGTCTTGAAATCATGCTTCTCCTATCTCAGCCTCTCTATTAATAGGATTGTTTATTTGATGTTCTTACACTATCCTATGGTTTTCAGAACAGTTTACATATTTCAAAAGTATTTATACAGCCAAAAGAAAGGTGGACAATTAATTTGGGAGGTGGCTTGTAAGAGAACAACAAAGAGTGAGACTGAAACTTTTGCTTGATGTTTATAATTATTGTATCAATTTTGAAGAAGAGGAACTTATAAGTTACTCTTTTTTTTGAGATGAATGCTTTCAAAATCATCACAGCCAATGAACCAGAATCTCAATGTCTGTGCCACCCTCCAAGCAGAACCATTGTTCATTGAAACAGTTAATAAATGATTTCATGGATAGACCATCTTAATACACACACCACTTCTTAAATGAATGTAATCTGTTCTCTGTGGGTTGAGAATGATGACAATCACTCAAGTCAAATAGCTTTGACCATAGCAGGAAATATGTATGCAAATAATCGTGCCTACAATTCATTCCTTGGCGCAGCAGAACTGTCAACTCTTAGCTTAGCTACTATGGAGGTAAAAATCCTTTGGTGATGTGAGGGACATTGAAGTACAGCCTTATTACAATGAACTCCAATGTCTAAAAATTGTTCTTATTTTGGATTTGTACAACAGTAAGAGCCAATATTTTAAAGCTCTACTAAAAACAAAACAAACAAACAAAAGGACTTTATCTAGTTATGTTCATTTAATAAGATGTCCATCATTTTTATGATTGGCACAAAAATATATATTGTGTTGAATATAATAAAAAATAGACATTAATAGTTAAAAAAGAAAATTAGAAGTTCTGACACATACTCAATAAAAGGAAAAGTCAAATACATTGAACACCAAATTTTGAAGTTCTTGTTCTCCTAGACAACAGCTAGGAGATAAACGCATGAGAAAGAGAAACTCAGACTATGAGAAAATATTTTAAAGTCATATATGTAATAAATACTTTGCATTTAAAATATCAAACTTCTCAATTCTCAAAGATTCATAAATAAAAAACAATTGGCAAAATATAAAACAGATACTGTCTTAGTCAGGGTTCTCTAGAGTCACAGAACTTATGGTAGTCTCTATGTAGTAAAGGGATTTATTGATGACTTACAGTTTGTAGTCCAACTCCCAACAATCAACTCCCAACAACAGTCGGCAGCAGCTGTGAATGGAAGTCCAAGGATCCAGCAATTGCTCAGTCCCACAAGGGAGGCAGGCGAAGCAGAGAGAGCCTTCCTTCTTCCAATGTCCTTATATAGGTCTCCAGCAAAAAGTGTGGCCCAGGTTAAAGGTGTGTGCCACCACACCTTTAACCCCGGATGACCTTGAACTCATAGAGCTTTCTATGTTAATCCTATGGGATTCGTAGCCACTATTCCTCAAGGTCTCCATGCCAAGATTCAGGTCAGAAACTTGTATCTCTCAGCCCCCAGATTAGGGCCACAGGTGAGCCTTCTAACTCTGGATTGTAGTTCATTTCAGACGTAGTCAAGTTGACAACCAGGAATAGCCACTACAGATGCTTTAAAGAAATATACACATATTCTATGTCATACACATATGACACACAAGCATATGGAAAGCACTCGCTTCTCAGATGTTGGGACAATGAAAGTCATAACACCACTAAGCATCTGTTAAAATGACTTACTATATCAAATAATGGGTGGAGAAATGGGTCTTTCACAAACTATGGATATAATCATAATTGCCATTTAAGAAAAGCATTTGAAATTTTTTTAAAGGTAAGTATACGCTACACATGCAGCAGCCGTTCTATTTCTAGATATCATACAAAGATGGTTCATAGCAGCTGGACTTGGAGTTTCCAAAAGTAAAAGTTAATCTATTGGTTAACAGGTAAATGTTTAAACTGTGGTATGACACATGCAATAGATTATTATTTAGCAACAAAAAGGAATACGTCATTAAGTTCTCATAAATCAACTTCTGGATAATGATGTTGAACAACAGGAACAAGACAAACTCAAGTCAAATCTATGAGCCCATTTATAGAAAATTCTACAAAAATGTGGACTCTTTAATAGTGATGGAAAGTAGATAATGGTTGATGAGAAAGTAAAGAAGGGAAGGGAAGGCTGGTCACAAGGCAGAGTGTACAAACTGGCATGAGAAAAATCTGGGGGAGGGGCAACTACAATATGGCTTCACAGATGTATGGATGCAGAGTTCAAAACAATGAATTTGATACTTTAAACATGTGCAGCTTACTAGCATCAATTATGTCTCATAAACTGTTAGGGAAAAAACTGGGAGAATTACATAATCAGAAACAAACAATTCTTTTGATGAGTTATGCCAATAGGCATATCCTGTCTACCCTGAAGTCTATGGGACACAGATGAGAAGTCTGAGCCACATGTGCTCTCGGGTAGCCATGAATTGTTTCTGTCACTTCATGGAAAACTAAAGTCAGTAGCGTGTTGGTTTTGGTTGCTGAATAACAATCCATTGGATGGGTCATACCACTGTTAACTATTGACCTAGAAATCAACTGATTAAAACCATAAAGTTAATGGAAACATTGAGATTTTTCTGTGACTTTTTTTTTTTTTAATAATTCGATGTGATTCTCAAATGAGAACATTCTAGGTGAAATCACATTGCAGTGTTAAAAGACTGGATACATTTGTAAGGGAGAAAGTGATTTAAGGTGACAAAGAGAAAATCAAAATTTTAGATTTAGCGATTTGAGATGAGACACATTGCTGGAGACATATTTGTCCACTCACCAAGTAGGAAAGAAAACTTAGTAATGAGACACCTGTAGCAGTGATAATCTTGAGCAGACTAGAAAAAATGAGGACTGACATACAAGCAGCAGGAGGGAACAGAGAGCAGTGTACAGCTCAGAGGCTGGAAGCAGACGGACCGAGAGGAGCAGCTGGGCAGGCTCTCTTTAGACTGTGTCCTTTTTAGCAAAACCCAAAGTAAGGTCACTAGCCAAGGATGAGGGAGAAGCTTGGCAAGTTGCATCGAGAGGGAAGAAGTGAGCAGAAGATGAAGCTGAAGAAACACTATAAAGTTTACTGAAGGACTATGGTCATGAGTTTTGACATTGAGGAGGGCCGATATGGAAGTCTGTTCCTTCAGACTTTAATCCATGAGATTCATTCGAACAGTCCCTTGCGTCCCATCCCCACTCACCCATCCTCCACCCAACAACTCTGCTTCCCTTTCCTTTACAACTGCATCCTGTGCATCTTTGCTGCATCCTGTAGTGAGAAGTGTGCCTGGGATGCAGATGATGAGGGAGGGAGTCTACAAGAAGCACTTTCCTCCTTCCTCAAGGAGAATCTGTGAGCAGCTAAGTGAGGCAGACACTCCTAGGGGAAACTATGAATATTAATGTACCTTCAAAGTGTCCTTCCTGTGGCTGAGGCTAAAAATCTTTCTTTGGGAAAAGGGGTTATGCCCAGAAGTATTCCTATCTATCACCTCAGATATGAGATAAACATGTTCAAAATCTTCCTCCCTGGCACCTTAACTCTGACCTTAAAGTGGCACAGTCAGTCATGTACATATAAAGCTGAAAATGCTCAGGAATGTGGCTGCCCCCAAAGTGCTTTCCAATGGGAGCTTGGGATGAGCGTCTTTTGTTTGGAATTAACTCAGGCGCTTCTCTATCTTCCTTGCCTTCTCCACTTTTTTTTTTTTTTTCTTTTTACTGTCACTTTTTTTTTTCTTTTATTAGATATTTTCTTTATTTACATGTAAATTTCTCCTTTCCCAGGTTCCCCTCCAAAAAACAAACAAACAAACAAACAAACAAAAACAACAAGAACAAACCCCTGTTGCCTCCCCCCTCCCCATGCCTGCCACCCCACCCTCTCCCACTTATTGGCCCTGGCATTCCCCTACACTGGGGCACAAAACCTTCACAAGGCCTAGGTCCTCTCCTCCTATTGATGATCGAATTTGCAATCCTCTACTATTCACATGCTGCCAAAACAATCAGTCCCACCATGTATAGCCCTTGGTTGGTAGTTGGGTCCCTGGGAGCTCTGAGGGTACTAGTTAGTTCATATTGTTGTTCATCCTAAGGGGCTGCAAACCCTTCAACTCCATAAATCCTTTCTCTAAGTCCTTCATTGGGGACCGTGTACTCAGTTCAATGAATGGCTGTGAGCCTCTACATTTGTATTAGTCAGGTATTGTCAGAGCCTCTCAGGAGGTAGCTATATGCTTGTCCTTCCTTCAGTCTCTGCTCCTAAGTTAATCTCTGCAGTTCCTTCTGTGGGTATTTGGTTCCCCCTTTTAAGAAGGAATGAAATGTCCACCTTTTGGTCTTCCTTCTTCTTAAGTTTCTTGTGTTTTGTGGGTTGTTCTTCCTGTATTCCAAACTTCTCCACTCTTAACTCTTGGCCATACTTGCTTTGGGTTTGTACTCATCAACATGCACACCTATTGCATTTGGTTATGATTCCGTTGATTTATGACCTCCATCTGTGAGCATTTCTCCTGCCTATCCCCATAGACCATCTCCACCTTGCTGTTTCCTGAGAGGCAACCTGCTCTCAGATTTCCAGTAGGGCTGTATCAATGAAGAACACCAAGTAGAGCTTAGTGAAGACAGCAAGGTGCCCATATTTACTCTCTTGGTGTTTTTCAGCCAAGCACCCACCTGCTGACTGTATATTTCAACTTGAAGGTCACAAAGTAGCTGTGTGTCTACTCTCTTCTTCTGGGTTTTAGTCACTAACTCTTCTTCAGATCTCAAGGTGGGGATGGTGTGATGGTTTGTAAATGCTTGGCCCAGGGAGTGGCACTATTAGGAGGTGTGGCCTTGTTGGAGTAGGTGTGTCACTGTGGATGCGGGCTTAAGACACTCATCCTAGCTGCCTGGAAGTCAGTATTCTGCTAGCAGCCTTCAGATGAAGATGTAGAACTCTCAGCTCTTCCTGCACTGTGCCTGCCTGGATGCTGCCAGGCTCCCTCCTTGATGATAATGGACTGAATCTCTGAACCTGTAAGCCAGTCCCAATTAAATGTTATCCTTTTATAAGAGTTGCCTTGGTCATGGTGTCTGTTTATAGCAATAAAACTCTAAGACAGGTGGTAACAGCTCTTAGCAGCTCTAAAGTAGACAATCTTTTATGATTCTCTTATTTACTCTGCCCTCTTATAATGTAAATAAAGTTTTTATTAACACCCACCCCACCCTTCAGGATTATATTAATTTGTGTGTACCATCTGTTTCCTGCTGGGACTCTTGATAGATTGCTCACCTGCCTGTGAACAATGATTTAATAACTCTGAATTCCATTACAGCCTCAATACAAAAACAGCCATGGGCCAACAGCATCACCATCTTCTGGGAGCTTTGTAGATATGTAATTCCAGACCACACCCCAGACCTGCTGGATCCAAGCCTGGTATCTGGAAATTCCCTAGTTGATTCCTTTGTATGTTGCAACCCAAGAAGCAGCACATTTTTCTAAACCTTTTAAATTCCTTTTTCTTTGGTGGGGGGGTGGGGGGTGGGGTGGGGTTGGGGGGCACAAAAGATTCACTCAGACTAGTTTAAGTGATGGGATCTCACATCAATAAATGAAACAGATTCTCACAGAAATCTAACAGGAACCCATCAAAGGTTTAACTTCTTTCTCTTGAGAATAAAGGGTCCCTGAAATAAAATAGTTTATTGAAGCATTACTGATGCTATCCCCCTAAGGACTGTGTTAAGATAGGGTTCCAGAGCTCCCAGCAGTAAGGATGAATAGTATTTGGAAAAGTATCTGTTAAGCCAAAAGAAAAAAAATTTTTTCTATTAAAAGATTAGAGGAAGGTATATATTGCTTGCATTGAACCCTCACTGACTATAGCAAGGAAGGATAGGGTTATGTGAATGAAAAACTGCAAAGGGAGGTCAGCCAGCATGGAGAAGTCGTAGTTTCTGGATAGGCTAGTGATGTATGCAAGGTGTGGATTTAGGTTTTAGTATATGTTCAAGAAATGTAAAATCATCTTTTGCCATTTCCCCCGTCTTATTTCTCTTCTATCCCATAAAGCCTTCTAATTTTAATCTTAGGAAATTATAGAATTTTTCTCTGATGAAGCTTCATGAACACAAATACTAGCCAGTTTTAGGGTCCAAATGTCAAATACAGGAGTGAGTCAGGTGGTGTATTAGTTTTGTTGTTGTGAGCAAATGTCCAGCAGAGACAAGGAATAATTTATGTTGCTCATATTTTGCAAGGTTTCAGTCCATCCTAACATGAAGGTGCCACAGAGGTGCTCACGTCATGGCTCACAGTCACACTTGAACAGGAAAAGGCCAGAACTCGCCCAGAGACCTACTTCTAAACAGATCTCATCCTCTGCAGTTCTACTGTACCCAAACAGTTAAAATTTTAAATTTTATCAGTGCATTGAAATGATTTATAATCTATTCATCCTTGGAAACATCTTCAAAGACAAACTAAGAGGTATGCTTTAACTTAAGTAGAAGCTTCTTGATTCTGTCAAGTTGAATAAAGAGGTAGGCATAAATCTTCTGCAATCTGCTTTTAATAAGGGCTCAAGCTCTCTTCTAGCCCACCACCCAGCAGAGGTAG
This sequence comes from Montemys delectorum, assembly GCA_019843815.1. Classification (NCBI taxonomy): domain Eukaryota; kingdom Metazoa; phylum Chordata; class Mammalia; order Rodentia; family Muridae; genus Montemys; species Montemys delectorum. The sequence continues at coordinate 46,664 of JADRCD010237655.1, read as the reverse complement.
TGAAAAAGTTATGGGGGAAATAGACCTGTTCAGCAATAGTTCTTTGGGGGCGAGCTTGATCTTCTTTGGCAGCAGTTCAATCCTGTCGCAAACACCAAATATGACTCAGCAGCTACAAACCAGTCCTCTAAGCAGGCAGATGCCAGGCACAAACTGGCAGCGACAGTCCAGTTCTTTCTGCAGGCAGACACCAGGCACAAAACAACAGCTTCGGTCCAATACTTTCAGAAGGCAGACACCAGGCATGAACCAGCAGCTGTAGTTCAATCCTGAAGGAACAGCCAGGCTCGCCAACTGGCCTGTGGCGAGGCCGTGGTAGTGGCAAGCTGCTGCAAGAATCCCAGGAGCAGTTCTTCGGCGAGTTTCTCTCAGTGGCTGCATTACCACAAGTTGAGCTCAACAGCACTATGTAAAGTGAACCAACACATTCGTGACGTGGAGCAAACCAAACCAATGCTCAGTGCTCCTCTCCCACTGTTTGTGGGATCTTATTTATCAAGTGTCCTTTCATGTGCTTGCTTTAGCGAGACATCTTTTCACCTGTGTGCCCCAGCAAAACAACATTTGATGGAGCTTTCCAAAGAAACTAGAATTTTCCACTTCATAAAGATGAATCATTGTGGCAGGCCTTGCCCAGTCATCTCTAACCATAGTTCTTTGCATTGCTTTGGCTCCCAAGAACTTTTACTAGATCTCTTACGCATGTATTCTTTATTTTTCTGAGAGCATCCTCCTTCACTTACCTATTTGCTTAACTCATAACCCGAGTTCAATTTTCTTGCCAAACATTATACTCCCCGTTCTGTCCTGTGAACTTTTTTCTTAGTACCTACATTTCAGTTGAGAAATAAAAATTTGTCTAATTTGTCCGTTTGGGCAAAGCTTTCTGCATTAATGTCTCTCCCATATTAAAGGAAGAGTTGGATGGCAATCACTGAGTCAGCAGGCACTAGATAATATGATGAGAAACATATCTTCCCTGGGCTATCTGAACAGCAGTGGCAGTAGAAGAAAATCATACCAGGATTATGTCTAGTGTTAAGTGATTCAAAGCAGAGTTTCAGATCTTGGTTGCAGATTCCGTTCCTCACAGGAACATCGGCATCCTTTGGCAGCCTCTGGTATCAAGGCTCAGAGATTACTTCATGTTGAGGGTATTTCAAGTGTTGTATAACAAAATTAATTATGTTTAATTAAACTTATCCATTTTTTATGGCCTCAAACAAATTCAAAATGCCACGTAAGGTTATGAGATGGCAGCACTCCAAAAGCCTCTGCTTTCAGTGACTTATGTAATTTTAGGGATTACTTTACACTAGTGAGTCTGATGAATGGCCTTTCAGCTTTGGTTTAGCAGCAAGAATTAGTCTCTGAGTCCTACAACAGAAAAACAGTGTCCTTTCTTTCCTAATACCATGCAATAGCTTCCTGCCTCAAACAAGCACTGTCCTTCTCCCACCGTTCTTTTTATGATACACTAACACTATGCATTGGGTCCTTTTCCTTCAGCTATCTAAATGGACGCAACAAAGGGACAGTCTCTCACAGGACAGGTAGAGGATGTAGCAGTGCTGGAATCCTTAGCACACTTAACCAATGGTTATTCTCATTTGTTACGTTTCTCTCTGGCTGTGTGCTAAACCAGGACTCAGCATGTTTTTGTTCTGCAGGTATAGAGGTGCCTAATCTGCTTCACCTTGAGCCCAGACTGAAGGAATACCTTTGTCTTTGGTCCTCACTGTTCAGGTAAGTGGAGGTCTGACAGGAGCTGACAGAGCCCATATCTACCATTCCCAATCATCTGATTTTTAGATAGTGTCTTAGTCAGGGTTTCTATTCCTGCACAAACATCATGACCAAGAAGCAAGTTGGGGAGGAAAAGGTTTATTCAGCTTACTTCCACATTGCTGTTTATCACCAAAGGAAATCAGGACTGGAACTCACGCAGGTCTGGAAGCAGGAGCTGATGCAGAGAGGCCATGGAGGGATGTTCCTTACTGGCTTGCTTCCCCTGGCTTGCTCAGCCTGCTCTCTTATAGAACCCAAGACTTCTAGCCCAGGGATGGCACCACCCACAAGGGGCCCTACCCCCTTGATCACTAATTGAGAAAATGCCCCACACCTGGATCTCATGGAGGCACTTCCCCAACTGAAGCTCCCTTCTCTGTGATAACTCCAGCCTGTGTCAAGTTGGCACACAAAACCAGCCACTACAGATAGATTTCAAAATTAGTGAAGAATACCCTGAACTGCTTAATAAGAATCCATTCAATTCTATAGATAAACCACAATCCAAAGTAGTTTATGAACCAAATGCCTTGCAAATTATTTATGCAATAGTTACATACAGGCAGCCAATTAGTTTAATTCCTCTTCAGGGGGAAAAAAAAAACAACAACTAAAATGGCACAGCATAGGATCAATGGTAAGCCTTCAGTTCATGCAGGCTTGCCCTTGTTGACCTTTGCTAGTCTTCAGTGACAAGACACTAACTCCAAAATCTTCGGCTTTTAAATCCCGATTTCCTTGCCTATTTATCCTTTCTTCTCTATTAAAAGTAATTACAATAGGTATTTCTGTCCATAAACTGTTTCTGCTTCCTACAGAGGTGACAGAATAGTGTATCAGAAATACCTTTGAAAGTTCTCTTGGTTTAGGGTGGAAAGTAAGAGCAGAGTTTGGGGAAGACTAAACCACAAGAAAAGACTGTTGCACACTAAGTTCAGAGCAGCTGTGACCACCTGCATATGATTGAGCCACTCAGCATTACAGCACAGCTATCGAAGAAGTACATGAGCCGCTAGTCAGAGCTGCAGAGCTACTTACAGCCCACAGCTGCCAGGGAGGGAAAGTCAGTTTTCTTGACAGATGTGTTCCCTTACCATGCCCCAGTGGATGGCACTACACCCATGGATATATGGGCAACATTAATTGGACTCAGTAGGGCATAAAAAATAGAGGACATGAAGTTGGGAGAGGGTTATGAAGGGGAGGCACCCAGGAAGTGTTGGAGGGGAGAGTAGTGGGTAAATATGGTTAAATATTATATGTGTAAAAATTCTCAAAAATTAAAAAAACATATATATTAAAAAGTAAATAAATTTCTCTTGGTTTACTAGGAGTAGTCATGAAATCACAGCCCTAATTATGAATTATAGGGAAGGTGCTGTATTTGGCCTATAGGGTATTGTCTTAGTTAAGGTTTCCATTGCTATCAATAGACACCATGACCAACTCATATAAAGAACAACACTTAATTGGAGCTGGCTTACAGGTTCAGGGGTTCAATCCATTACCATCAAGGTGGGAGCATGGCAGCATTCAAGCAGGCATAGTACAGGAAGAGCTGAGAGTTCTACATCTTGTTCCAAAGGAAGCCAGGAGTAGACTGACTTGTCCCCCAGGCAGCTAGGAGGAGGGTCTCAAAGCCCATCCCACAGTGAGTGACACACCACTTCCAACAAAGCTACACCTCCTAATAGTGTCACTCTTTAGGCCAAACCACCACAGGTGTAAAGGATGGATAAAACACAATACTGTTCTCAAGGAAAATGTCATAATATACCAGTAGTTTTATAGACAAAGATTGATTGTATCACATGATAGATGCTGTAACTGAAGGAATCAGAGGAGGGAAACATGCTCAGATCTACAGGCTACAGAGAGAAGTCCCAGGAAAGGCAGGTTGGAAGATGTGCTGGTAGAAGCAGACAGACTAGTTAAGAACCACTAGGGTCTGGGTAAGTCCCAATGAGACTCTAAACTGAGCAAAGGTGAAGCTCTGAGAATAAACAATGGGTCCATCTCTACAGAGGAGGAATCAATAGCAGCAGTAAAGTGAGAACACAAAAAGCTGGCAGTTGTTTTAATTGTGGGAAGAGGACTGCTCATGAGAGCACTGAATGCACAAGATAGATGATACACTTTTTCAGAGACCACTTCAGACTGGCTGAACTGGAAGTGTTGGGATACCCAAGTTACCATCTGTCTTCCTCCTTAAGAGGTTGAATGTACTGCTATTACTGAAAATTAGTTTTGATAGTGAATGGGATAGGAAGACAGGGTTAGGAAAAGAACCCTGAGTGTAACAATCTACATTAAAAACCAATCATTTCATGTCAATACTCAGATTTCTCCACATTTTCTTTTTAAAGACTTAAAGTACTAATAACAAAACAGAGGTTCTATCTCTTTTTCTCATAAGGAGCTAGGTGGAGACCCATGACACCAACTAAAAAGCACATGAAGAATGTCTTCAGATGTCTAGAGATTTTATAAATAATTGCCAGCGATCTCCAAGTACAAGAGTAATGTGTTACGTTTGAGCAGGCTAATTAATAATACAAAAAAACTTGTTTTGGAAATTAGTCATGTTTTAATTTTATGAATCTATCTTTGACTGTCTTTCATATCACTGGATACAACGAAAACAATAGTATAAGAAATATGTTTATTTTTTTATGAACTCAATTAAAAAATACTCATTCTTTGTCAGAGCTAGTCCCTTATAATCTTTCTTTGGAGACAATGAAATATACATAAAATTATTATGTATACTTAACAATAACAAATGAACAACAGAACCTTGCCTGAAAAACAAGCAAGTAGGACCTAGGTACACAGCTCAGGAGTAGAACTCTTATCTACCATGTACAAGGCCTTGGTTTAATCTTCAGCACTGCAGAAATAAACAAAACAAGCATTTCCAATGGTGGGGAGTAAGAGCCTATATAAATTCTAACAGTATACAATACGTCCTTAACTTCTTGCCCACATAGTAATGTCCAAAGATATCAAAGTACACAAAGGCACAGAGAATGTTTAGTTTTGACTTTTGAGGAGATGTAATACCAGCTCTTCATCCTCTGCTAAAGACAGGCCTGTATCCAAAGGTTCTAATGTTTCCCACTTAGCCTTCTTTCCATGACGACTTCTTGATCTTATATCATCGTCTTCAGTGTTGTTTCTCTTCCTTGTTTCCTGCTTCTTCTTGGTGTCACTGGTGGGAACAAATCCAATGATTCATTTCATAAATAAATAAACTCATTAGCATGAAGTCAAACATTTATAATGGGACAGAACAGCCCAAATGTAGAGCAGGTAGTTGGTAAAATGACATTTTGTGAGAGAGAAAGTAACCACAATACCAGGCATGTGCAGAGTACTGTATAAATAATATGGCATTCAATATAATAATAATAGTGAGCTCTGGGTATATTATCTATAATTTGAAGATATTGAGAAGTCCCTTAGGTATCTTAACATATCAAATTATCTCCATTTAAAGTTAAGCTATAATTTAGGTAGCAGATTATGTAGGTTATAAATACAGGTAAGGGTATCATGTACTAATTCTAATATTAACTGAATTATGTTATGATAAAGAGCCTAAAATCTCAAAAAGTACTAAATTTTCCTTCTTAAAAATGTGGACCTAATGTGCACATACAGTCTTAAGAAACTCCTGTTGACTAAGTCTACATACATCCTACACATTGGCTATTAAAGTAGAAACAACTTCTAAAAAGGGGGGGAAATCACTAAATGCATTAAATAAATACAAAAACAGGGCAGGTGAGGTGGGTACCTGAGTTCAGTCCTGAGAACTCACATGGCAGAAGTGTTTTCTGACGTCTACAAGTGGTTATGAGTACACATGAATCAATAAATGTATTTTTACAATCTTCAAAACATTTTGAGATAGCATATTCAGAATGGCTCAAATGGAGGTCACGGAACAAGATGCCAGCTGAGAAAGAATGGCTGATAATCTCTCCTGCCACATACTCATCAAGGTGAACAGCTATTTACAAACTAACTGATTAGAACAGAGCTAAAGAAAGAAGTCAGTTACCACTTCAAAAGAGCTCAATACAGTAAAAAGACACAGTAACCACAAGGCAGACATCAGTAACTGACAAATGCCAAACAATAACAGGAAATCAAAAAACAGTAACAGAGTGATTTCCTTAACGACAGACAGACAGACAGACAGACAGGGAGGCAAGCAGGCAGGCAGGCAGGCAGGCAGGCAGGCAGGCAGAGAGGATAAACACAGCCAAAACTAGAAAATCCCCCAAATAACTACAAAATATTGTAACTAATCAATAAATTCAGCAAAGATGCAGAATGTAAAATCAACATAAAAAACAAAAACATTACTATGTCAAACAGTAAGTTAGCTGAAATAAAATCAAGAAAGCTATTCTATTTATAGTAATTATAAAAATAAAACATCTAAGAGTAATACCTAGGTGAAAGAGCTCAACAATTTTAAACATTTAAAACATTTTAAAGAGGAAATGAAAAAGAAAAAATATATTCTATATTCATAGACTATAAAAATTAACATTGTTAAAGAGGTCCACGGTGACTTGCAGTCAACACAGTCTCTACCAAAGTATTAACGCCGTTCTGTACAGAAGTGAGGAAAGCAAGCCTAAAATTTACATGAAACTAGGAAAAGATTCCTAAAATTTAAGTGAACCCATGATGACGAGGGAGGGAGGGAGGGAGGAATGATGGAGGAGAGAAGGGGAAAACAGGAGTAAAAGAAGAATGGAAAGGGAGGAGAGAGAGAGAGAGGAGAGAAACAGTAGTCAATCACCTAAACTCTGAAGTTAAATTATTTACTTAGAATTGTTCTGAGAATTAAATGAAGCCAGATAAATAAAAACACAGTAGCTCTTTACACACTAACTTATTTTCTGCCTAAAAATTATACCCTTTCAAAAAATTCTAACACTGGTTGTATATAATAATCAGCAAAAGGGAAAAAGCCACATCAATATTACATTATTTTTCCAACCATATGATATATCCAAAAAGAACAAATTGTTCAAGTTTGAATGGACTTTATTACTGTTGAGAAGATAGCCTGATATAAAAGTGAAGATGCCTAATCAGCATATCCACTTATAACCAGCTGGAAGCAAAACTATAGATAATTCTCCCATTTACTTCCCAGAAGTACCCAAATGCTCTGACTCAGCCATTTTCTTTCACCAACAGAGGAAAGGCAAACTAGATGACATGACGTGGTTATTCAAAGCCGCAAATTGCTGAATTTTGAAAGGGAGCCCGGAACAATGAACATGAATGACTTTTCAAAAAGAATTCAGCCAGTAAACTTTTTTTAAGCCTTTAAAAAGAAGATATTGGGTCCTAATGTGCTTAGGAGTATAGCTAATTCTGTGCCAAACCCACTGGGTAGCGTGCCATAAATATTTGGGGAAGACGACATGGATCTTGTCCGTCTTGCACGTCAAGTGCACCTTGTAGAGGATAACAGGAAGCTTAATTAATAGGCTCTCTGTAAACATATCTTCCTCTGTTAATGTGCTTTTGCACATTATATTCTCTGCAGAAAATAGCAGCTTCAGATGTTTCCCCCAAGAGAAAATCCGATTTAAATGTTGCTTATGTTCAATTAGCAACTGAAACTTTAGGAAGGCATTTTATGACTACTTTCTATAGAAAGCAAATAAGTAGTGTTATGAATAACAAATTGTCTGGTAATAAAATGGGAATTTTATAGATAACTGCCACAATTTAAGCCCCAAGAAAAAGTAACAAGGAAAGCAATGATCCATTCCATCAGAAAAAGCCTCTTTCCAATGCCACAGTGCTAGAAGCCCTCAGCTGTTTCACACTCTGATGCATTAAGCCAATAGCTTCTGTCCTCTGTTGCTCTTGGTACATGTGGGAGCTCACCGGATCTAAAGAGGGACTGGGAAATCCTCATCAGTTAGCAGACTAAAATAGGACATGTTTAATTAAGTTCTTGATTCTTAAATTATTTTTTACAAATTCTAGAACTATAGTTTGTGACCAGAGTTCTATCTATCACGTAGCTTATAGTAGTGGGGATGATTAATACCGATGTCAAGTCAACAGACCTAGACTCACCTATGGGACAAAACACCTGGCATATCTGCAAGCCTCTAGTTTGGGCTGAGTGGGAGGGGAGGATCTACCCTATGCACCAACGTAACATCCCATGGGTTGGGGTCCTAGACTGAACACAACTGTGAAAGTCATCTGGGCATCAGCAGCCTACATCTCTCTGCTTCCTAACTACAGATGCAATCAACGTGACCAGCTTCCAATGACCCTGCTGCCATCTCTTCCCAGCCATACCTCACTGTGTCCCTTAGAACCTAAGCTAATAAAGCAAACCATTCTTCCTTCCCATATTTGGTCACAGCAACAAGAAGAAAACAAAACAAAACAAAACACCACAGCTTAACCCAGCAACATATCATCAGTGACATTAAGCAAGCAGATGGTAAGACATTCTGAAGACACTGAGGCCAGAAAAAAGGAAAAGTAAGTGAACCCCAATGAATGACAGGGTAAAGTGGCACATAGCTGACAGATAGGTAGGGGCCTCCAGGGTGTCGAATATCTGGAGTTGAGTTCCACATTTTCTTTCTATCAGCACTTCTGTAGGACCTAAAGTGCTAAGTAAGCTCTTTTCAATCTTCAAATGTTTGAGCCAAATTTCAGAAAGGGCCATATTACAGTAACTCAACAACAACATACAAACTGATAAAGCACCATCTTAAAAAGTAAAAGCAGTGCTTAACTAAGAGCACCCAAGGTCCCCAACTATCAAAGTCAGAAATTCAGAGACAATAATCTTTTAATAATCTAAACCATAGAGACTTCATTATTGTGCATGTAAAGAATAAATCATATAGCTAAGTACAGGTGAAAACATCTTTAAGATGTAATATGAATAGACAGCAAGAGGAAAATTCAATGACTAAGACTTTACTGAAAAAAGTAATACAAAGCTATGTCACAGTATCAAAGCAAATTATTTACTGGTAAACACTGAAAGAAAAAATGGGAAGTGAAATGTGAAATGTTAATGTTAAAACTGATTTTAAGTGGGGCATAGTTTCTTATTTCCTAAATTCTCTGAACCCCAAACTCAAAAATCTTCTAGAAGCTGAACTTACTTTTTTCTATGGTTTTGAGTCTCTGCCTTCAACATTTAAATTACTTTCAGATAATTGTAATTGTGTCTCTCACAACAAAAATAGCTTCTGCATTAAATTCATGACAGTGAAGGCTGTCTCTTAGCTGTTGTGTCTTGCATAGAAGTCCCATCTCTGCTTTATCATCTTCCCTGAAAGGTACACACTGGCCTGTGATCAATCCCCTCTGAATTCGATACAGCTCAAATTATTTATTAGTCATGTGGAACTTAGTATTGTTACTAATGTGATTTTTTTTCCTCACCTGTATTCTATTTGGCAGCACCATTTAAAAATTTTAAAGTAAGCACGCCCAGAAATTTTTCTTCTGGGAAGCTTGCCCAAGAAAATAATTAAAGACATGCTCAAAGATTTCTTAAGAAAGATACTTAAGATAGAGCTATTTTTAATTTCAGAAAGTTAAAAATCCCAGAATGATTTAAAGGATTAAATTATTAGATACATTATAAAGACAGACATAAGATATTAAGTATCTACTGAAATTTTTTCTTTATGAATGCTAAAAAAAATTTAAAAACCAACACAAGATGAAGATCTACATTTAAAAAATATATATGGAAAAAGATTTGTAAGTTTATTTTTAAATGTTCTTTTTGCTAATGCATGTATCTTCTGCTATTTCTGTAACAATCTTATATTAGACTTTGAAATAAAAATTAAATTCAAAGTTCTAAGTATCTAGGTTCATGTTAATTATTGTTTGTACTTCCACAAAGTTTTAAAGCACACAGTATGAAAATGATAACTTAACTTAGCACAGAAACAGGGGAAGGCTAAGACTTGGCAGGTGAGGATAGATGGGTGACGGGTTATTTTCAGCTATTTTAAAAAGTGAGGAGTTGTAGTGCACCCCATGGTCATCCCACAGCATTGGGAGGACAGAGCAGTAGCACTGCAAGGTGGAGACCAGTCTGGGCTACATACTGAGATCCTGTCTCATAAACAACAGGAGAAAGCCAAAATATAAGCTAAATTAACTCCCAAGCTTTGCTTAGGGCCTGCTCCCATCTCCTTCCTGTTGTCATGTGCCACATTTAGCTTACTTCTTTCTAATAGGATCCTGTGATGGACTAGAATGGCTGTAGATTCTTATATTCATAACCTGCTACAAAGCTAGCATCAGTCAGGATACATAAATGGGTAGAAGAGTGTTGGGGTGAAAAGTAGCCGAGAAGCTCATCTGGCAGAAATACAGATAACTCTAGGACCACTACTAGACTACTAGGTTACAGACTTAAATTGCAATGATTGTCCAGAGTATTCATGCGTGATTCAAATACTAGGATAAAGTACTCATTTTCTTAGAGAAGGCTTTTTAACAATCCTTCCGGCCTTTATTTTGGTGAGGCTTTCTTAACTACTTCATTTGAAGTCAGTTCCCAATTCTGCCTCCACCAATTCTTTCAAGATCCTCATGATCAACTATGTCCTATTCTTCTGCTTATTTCCTTATGGTTTATCTACCAGCAAGCAGTGTATGCTCTATGAGAGCTGGGGTCTATTCTCCTTTTTACTGCCAAAGAGCCAATTCTAAGCAGGTCAACTACTTACATTATAGAGTAAATGCTGAAAAACCAACAGAGAAGGATACTTCCCATGTTCTAGTTTTATATTATGGACATCTCTGTGTACAAATAGATCACAGGCCACTAATTTCACTACATTATTCATTTCAATAAAGGCAGTATAACACTTTTGCAGAATATTTTAAATGTAGGAACTGACATTTTGAATATTAAGCACTTAATAAATGATTCTGGGAAGGAAAGTAATAGAAGGCGACATTCTCGAAAGCATTAGATTCTTATCAATTGTATGCTGGTTTAGAGACTCCTACCAGCTCCACCTGTACAAGGATTACCACACTGCATCACCAATATCACTGACCCTCCTGGGTTCCATATCTGGCTTTCTTTTTACTCTATTACATCTTCAAAAAAAGTTTTATGAGTTACGCATTACCATTTGGTTGACCACGAAAACCAAAGAACTCTTAAGTAATATGTCTATGCTCTACAACTTGTAAAAGAAATTATTCAAAGCTTTGACTGCAGCAAAGTCAAGCTTTGTTTGACTTTAACACAGACTTATTTTTCTCAAGCCCATACTTCTTCTCATTTTACAAAGTTTATGTCAATATTCCAAAACTACATGTGAGGAAACATTCAGTAGTCTCTTGATTCTCAGAACCTCAGGTAGCTCCTGTAGTTGTAGCTCATGCAGCTCATACAGCTCATACAGCTCATGTAGCTCATGTAGTTCATGCAGCTCATGCAGCTCATGCAGCTTATGAACCTCATGGAGCTCAGGCAGTTGCTAGAGCAACTACTTTTGTACTAGCAATGCTTCTGGAATCATTCTGCAGAACCAGATAAGAGGTTTAAGTCCCCATGTATTAATGGGAAAAAGCAAAAAGAGAGAAACTATCTATTTTCTATCGATCAGAAACAGGTTTAATTACAGTGCAGTTCTTAGGAAGCATTAGCCAATACTTACAAGAGTTCAGAACAGGGAGGCAATTATATATTATAATAACAAGATCAAAACAAAAATTTGATATCTGCCATGAGTAGTGGACTGCTCAGATCAAACACCATATTTTAAAATAATATGGGGATTTGGGGGAGGAGAACATCAGAATATCCTTTAACTTGAAAACTATAATATCAGGGTACAAAGTTGTTTCAGTTAAAACTACTACACCAAGCCTTGAGAATGTTTCAATGTTGTAAGATATGGCTGTGATCTAGGCTAGAAGACAAAGATATAAGAAAACTTGCCAATGTCTGCTCTATGCAGTCCTTTACAAGAATATGATGGTCTGGAGTGAACTCCCAAGGATAATAGGGCAAGTAGTTCACATAAGCTTATATTAGAGTTCTTGCCCTGAGGAGAGGGGTAGGGGTGTGTGTGTGTGTGTGTGTGTGTGTGTGTGTGTGTGTGAGTGACAGCATACAGCATACAAAACAGAAGATCAACATCACTGTACACCTTAGAAATCTAACACAAAGTGCTGCTGAAGGAACAGATTTTATTGTAGTGACAGTACAGATCTTCAACTTCCTTGATTTTCCTCTTCTTTCTCTCTTTTAGAAGGCACAGAAAACAATTAGGTTTTCTACAGACTTATGAGGTGGGTATTTAGAAGTAGAGAAAAACTTCCTTACACAAAAATTTCTGATGCTTAAATTGTCTGAGGTAAGCCCCTGTAGACCACGTTCAGCATCTCAATGCCCATTTGGGTCTTTATTTGTACCCTTCAGTCAACAAACACAGCTTGGACATTGTTTACCACATAATTTACAACTAACAATAAGTAAGCATGTGCTAACTCATTTAAAAAAAAATCTTCAAAAGTTTTGTGCCTATCCCCAAATATTCGCACTTTAAAATTAAAGCTTAAAATAAAATTGTGTCAGAGTTGTTTCCCCTTTTAAATTTTAATTTATAAGACCATGGCAAGAGACCTAATGGAGAATGATCACTGCAATGTATTTCGTAAAATCTATTCTTTCCTTCTATGGCAAAGACTATGGAATTATGGAATTAGTACTAAGAATGCCTAACATTCTCAATGTCTCAATTCTCAGTATTCTGCTGGAACTAAAAACAATCATGGGAAAAAAATGTAGTACAGGAAGATGTCTAGAGTTTACTATAAACATAAATGAAAATGCTAAAAAAAAGTAATCTTAGCTCAGAAGTCTAGTAATGAGAAAAGCTCTGGGCTGGGGAAAAGGAAAAGGAGGGTATGAGAAGCTCCCCTCTCCCCATCACGCCTCGTCCACATTTCCTTTCATTAAACAGCCACACATTATTTGAAACTGGCAAAATCTTTTGTTGTTGTTGCTCATAAATAATTTAGGAATTTGGTAAAGAGCCAGGATCCCCCTTTTAGACAGACAAACATACCTATACCATAATTTTGTATGGTATTTCTAGATTTCTGAGAATTCTCTAACATTTATCTGCAGATAAGTCAAGAATAAAAACATTTTTTTGCTCTGCAGAAAATTTGAACATATATTTCTCCTCCCATATTGAAAATTTAAATATCTAAGTTTAAGCTAGAACATCATCTTGCTGCTAATCTACATGTAGAATATTTATACTCCACAGAAATACATCAGCTTCCATTTCAAACTACTTTAACTGATTTGTTTTCACACCAAAGATCAGCATTCACCCAAACATCCCTGGTGTTCCAACTATCTGAAAAGATTAAGTCTTATAATTTAGTATTAACTTCATTAGTTTTCAAATGACTTCCAAAGAGAGATAACTCAAGTCTTCAAAGTGGCTCATTAAATAGTTACTTACACTGATAAGCCAAACAACAATCAAATGCATGGACACAATCTAAAATTCTAAAAGGGAAAGAACATTAATTGACTATTATATTAGTATAATAACATTAATGGAAGTTAGATATAAAGGCATGACAGGGTACAGGGTATAGTATCAAACACAAATGCCGCTCATAAAGCAATGGAAGCTGGGTAACTAAAAATGACATAGTAGAAAGCACAACCAAAAACTGAGACACAGAGAAAGTCAAGAGGGCAGTTTCATAAACCTCCAACCTGCCTTTGAAGTTTCTCCAAATAGTTTTGTTTTTAAATATTTCAGAGATAGAAGACAGATAAAGTGAAAGGATGGCAGACTTACAATGAAGCAAATGTATTATTTATATTATAAAGTAGACCTGACTTTTTCTGTATCTGCCAAGTTGCAATAAGATTAATCAGCAACCAGAGGTCCAGGTAAATAAAAACCGTAGTTAATAACCCCCCCTCCTCCCTCTTTCTTCCCACCAACCAAAGAACACACATGGGCTGGATCTAAGCTTCCCTGAACATGTGTAGCAGATGTTCAGCTTGGTCTTGGTTGGGTCTTGAACAACTGGGCGGGAGCTATCCTAAAAGCTGTTGCCTGTATATAGGATATGTTCTTCTAGCTGGGCTGCCTTGTCTAGCCTCAGTGAGAGAGGATGCACCCAGCTTCGAAGACTTGATGTGCCAAGGTAAGGCAGTACCCAACGAAGCCCTCATCCGCTCAAAGGAGAAGGAGAGGAGAATGGGGGAAGGATTGTGAGAGGGGTGACCAAGAAAGGGGCAGTAGTGGAATATAAAGTGAATAAGTGAAATAAAATAAAATTTAAAAATTGGGCTGTAGGCAAACCTGTTGGTCATTTTCTTAATTAGTGATTGATGGGGGAAGGCTCAGCCCACTGTGGGTGGTGCCACCCCTGGGCTGGTGGTCCTGGGTTCTAAAAGAAAGCAGACCAGGTACAGAGCCAGTCTATGAGAGAGAGCCAGTCTATGAGAGCGAGCCAGTAAGCAGCACTCTTCCATGGCTTCTGCATCAGCTTCCTACCTCCAGGTTCCTGCCCCATCTGAGTTCTTGCCCTGGCTTCTTTTAATGATTGACTACAACAAGGAGGTATACACAAAATAAACCCATTCTTCCCCAAGTTTCTTTTGGTCATAGTGTTTCCTCACAATAATCACACCCTGCCTAAGAGTATGATTTAGCTATATATTATAAAGCTAACTGAAAATCTTGAAATAGTAGTTGCTGAGCAAAAATGACTGAAGATATGCTACAGAACTCAATACTAAGAGAAACTACAGAGATTAAAGTAATTCTGTTACTAAAGAGATTAAATACATTAACAAAGGCAATCAAATTTACTCAAAAATAAAACCAACATCAAACATGTGTTAAAGGCAAAACCAAACACACAAAAGACAAAACAAAAACCCAAAGACAAGAGCATATATTGATTAGTATTAAGAACTGGTTAAGAAGAGTTAATCATATGTGAACTGGATCCATTTATTCAATACAGACAAAGGTGTCACCAAACACAGAAGTTATCTGTAGAGAAATCATGTTTAAATTGTAACACTAGCCTTAACACAGATATAAATCTAACTGCCCTTATGCTACTTAGAACAACCTATCAAACATCCACTATACAACAATTCCTGTGTTATCTGTCAGTCCCAGCCAAAGCCCTGCACATGCTAGGAAAGCACTCCACTTTAACCTGGCAATTTTTTATAAAGGAAATCAGCCTTGATTCAAGGCTATAGTCTACAAATAAAAGACTAAAGATAGAAAGCATCTAATATTTTCTTTTTTGTTTGAAATAGTAAGGTTATAAATATTAAATACTCAATTTCATTGAAAAATAAATATCTAGAACATCCAGGTATTTCTGTTAATCATATTTAATATTTGGAAAACTTTTACATTACAATTCACATAAAAATGGCCATAATCCTAACATGATGAATGAGACTGTATATACAAAAATTAATATATGCATGAAAATAGTCAAATCTGTTAGCTTATAAGACACAGTTAAAACAAACAATCTTAATTGAAAGACTTTAGAAGGATAGTTGTCCCCCACCCTGTCTGGCTCAGATTTCGGGAGCAGCTTCGCTGTTACTCTCTTCAGGAAACTTCCTGACCCACTAGGCTTCAGGAAGCATCGTTTATTATGCCTGACCTTCCTACCACATCTCCCAACATACAAATCATTGCTTCATCCATTGCAAGTTTCAAAACCATGGACTTAACTCTTTGGAACCACAACTGAACTAAAAGCTCTGTAGAAGCCAGGAATGGTATTTTCTGTTTAATCTTTTGTACCCTGTGCCTGTATTTATTATAGACAGCACATGATAGGTACTAAGTAATTCTTTATAGAAAAAAATATATGGAGAGAAATTACAGCCACTCAAGATACAAGCAAATCTGGTATTTCATTTCATTTTGTTTTATTTTACTTTATTTTATTTGTGTGTGTGTGTATGTGTGTGTGTGTGTGTGTGTGTGTGTGTGTGTATACCACTTAAGTTCAGGTGCTGGCAGGGGCCAAACGAAAACAACAGATACCCTAGAACTGGAGTTACAAGCACTTTTGATATTATAAATTAAGTAGAATGTAGATTACATAATGCAAAACATTCTTACTGCTGTTGTTTTTACCACAGAGATTAAATACTTTTTATCATTCAAACACTGTGACTGCAATGCATGGGCTACTTGAAATCATGTATGATCTCAAAGGCAATTGCACAATCTTTTCCTGCTTAAAGATAAACAAGCTTCAAAATTTGTTAGAGATAAGAACAGTGACTGTGCACTGCTAAACAGACCAATGAATCATCATTGTTGTCACAAAGACAACCAACCCAAGCCTGACTTTTCCTATAAACTAGTTTTGTCTCTATTTTAGTAATAATGACAAAAAACCCCTAACATCTATGAATTCTATTCCACAGGCCCAAAAAGGAAAGAGAAGGAAAAGCCAGAGAAAATTGGACTGATTTTTTTTTAAAAACAGATGAAAATGAGGAAAAGAGAAGAAAACAAGCTTTTTTTGTCTGGATCTGCTTTAAAAAGCAATACACTAAACTTGGGGCTTGAGGCAAACCTTGGCTCACCTGGCACTAACCCTCCTGTATTATGAGCACATTTCCTGCTCCTTGCCCCCATTTCAGCTATTTCTGGAAATAAACTAGGGTGCTTTCTTGTTTAAAGTTCGCACATGGGTACACTGTATTTTCATCATTTCTATCCCCTCCCCATCTCCTCCTATGCAGGAGCCTTATAGAGAACTCAAGGCCACATAATGTTCATTGTTACTAGGACCACAACAGACAAAATCTGTCTCTGTTGTGCAAATTAAAGGAATTAAATGATGAGCACTGGAGTCCCCTGGAACCTCTGCATGAGAGACAGCACTAGGGATAACTCCACAGGGGCCTGAGGGTGGTTCAAATTCTCCTGCAGCTGTGCAATAAACCGAAGAGGACAGAAATATAAACTTTTTAAATCCTGTCAGACTTTCCTGACCACAGACCTGGTCACTCTTCACTAAATCTGGCTCACTTTCTTACTTACAAAGTATTTTTCAATGTAGAGACTCTAAAGTGTTATTTATGATGAATATTTATGAACAGCAACAAAGTAAATTTTCAAATGAAACCAATTCATACTAGTTCAAGACTCACAGCTATTTTCTAGTCCCTTAAGACTGAACTCGTCTTTAGAAACACCATGTTAATATCCAAAGAATATACTTCTGGAAGAGCCATGATAACCAGGATCAGCATGAGAATAGTTTATACTAAATGGAACCCAGGAAGCACAGTAAACAAATCTGTTAAAATGCAATGAGTTGACATCACAAAACCTTTGTAAATCACTAAGTCTGTGACAGGTAAGGCAAAGAAAAGATGTAGCCTAACTGAAACAACACAGGACACCTGTACCTACATTACTTCGGTAAAGAGTAGTAGGGGTAGCAATTATTACTGTTAAAATTTATTATGACTGGTCTTCTGAATACTTAAGCTAAATTATAGACTACTACTTGTACCTTGTCATAAATCCTGCTTTCTATTCTAGGGATGATAAAATAGGGTTTACCTTGTGTATCGATTCATCTTGACTGACAGAGGATATGTTAAGAAGCATAACTTGGGCTACTTGGAAAGAAATATAAATAAAACATATTTTCCATAAAGACATAAAACAGCAGTGGTATGTAGTTGCCAACTAGAATCTAGTTCAGTGATTCTGAATTACTACAAACACCTCTGTCCCAACTCCCAAGCAACACCTAGCAATAGTTAAAGACATTTTTGGTCTCAACTCAGAGGGCAGGGGATATATGTGGTAGCCACACATAATGTGAAACTCCCTATAGCCCCCAACTGTCCCTATTACCTGAGCCTGAATAGCAACAGTCCTAAAGCTAGTCAGGACATGAACCCAGATCTTCAGGCAAGTATCATCAAATGTGTCTTCAGTTCTCCTGACCAGTTTCTCTTAGAGTCACTCAGTTTCATGTACTAGAACTAGGGAATCAGTTTTATTTACACTCATATTTTCTGTGATCATGGACATAAATTATTTAAAAGTTTTGTTTCTTCATCTGAGAAAAGAGAAGGCTGTGCGCACGCGCGCAAACACACACACACACACACAGAGAGAGAGAGAGAGAGAGAGAGAGAGAGAGAGAACTCATATATTAAAGGAAAAAATCTTGTCCATACTCTATTCAACAAAAATATTTTTTTTTTTTTGGTTTTTCGAGACAGGGTTTCTCTGTATAGCCCTGGCTGTCCTGGAACTCACTCTGTAGACCAGGCTGGCCTCGAACTCAGAAATCCACCTGCCTCTGCCTCCCAAGTGCTGGGATTAAAGGCATGCGCCACCACGCCCGGCCAAAAATATTTCTTTACTATCAAGCAACCTGAGTAAATTCAATCTTCCAGAGTTAATTAGCTGCCCCTGAAATGAAACTGTCTTAATTTTCATGTAATACTTAACTATCTTCCATTTGAAGCCCCATCTTACATTAAAATGTTTGGTATTTTTCAAGGTACCCTATCTCCTTTATCACTATCTGCTCCCAGCTTCTTCCAATCATCTATATTCTGTTGTGTCTTATATTATTCAAACTCTTAGGACCAAATATATAACCTCCTATACTTTTATTTTTATTGATGTATTTGTAAAGAGTAGTACATTTTACCCTTATACTTTTGTTGATTTATACTTATATATCAATCGATTAAGAAATTCAAATATTTAAAGGCCTTAATATTCATGTCATTAATACTGACAGAACAGAAACTGGAGCTGCAAGTGTTACTATAAAAGATAATCATATAAAGTCGATCTTTCTCAAAGATAATTAAGAGCATAAAACTATTATAAAAACTAATATGAGACTATTAGAGAACAAACCACATCAGCTGTAGTAGGAAATGCTACTATGTGGTAACAATGACAGAAACATGTAACACAATGAGTTTTGAATAATGACTCAGAAACTGAATGTAGATCACATACTTTAGTGGCACAAACATATATAATTTTAAAAATCCTAATAAAATTATTTCTACCCAAGATGTTTCTTAGAATTTCTTTAAAAAAAAAAAATCAGGAAAAAATTAGATACAAAAGGTCAGAATCAGATACAGAGGACTGCTGATACTTTAAAGGCTTGCTCTACCTTTTAAAGCAGTGTCACGCAAACATACAAAATATGGCTGCAGAACAAACTGTAAGAACCAAATGATATTCCCCTACAGAGTTAACTATACAGAAACATCTGAACTCATGTTCTAAACCAAGATATGAAAAGAGAGATCCCATATACCAGTCTCTAATGGATGGGGATGGGCGGGCAGTCTTCAATATGAGCATTGAGGCAGCATGTGGACCATTCAGATGTCACACATGAGCACCAAGGCACTTTATAAAGCAGTGTGTGCTGATTCATTTTTATAAGTCACTTCTAAATATTAGAAACGTGAACCTAATAGCAAGTTGTTGAAAGTCCTACCATAACTATATTTTGGATAAGTAAATTTTTCCTTTTATCAACAAGCAAAGTTTTTATAAAGACTAACTCAGTGTCTATCTACAGCATGGTTTTCCAAGAAGATAATTTGTTTGAGATCTTTAATATTTTCTGTGGACTATTCTTCAACTCTAGACTCCATGGGCTATCTGACGGTTCCATCAACCTTTGTTTTCACATAAAAATATTATCTATCATTGCTACCTAACTTCTATTCAGTGATTTAGAAAACCCATGAAGCTTAATACTCAATACAAGTTATTATAATACACAGTACTCTGAAAAAAAATACTAAGTTAACCCATGCTATTTTTCAACTTACTAAATTTCATTTAATTTTGGCATAGAGGTGAAAAGAAGATAGACAAATGAACAGATTTTAAATGAAAAGAATTTGGTTGTTTACATAGAAAATTTCCATTATTTTATTTGCTGATATGAAAAAAGAATATGAAAGTACATAGAAGAATTTCTCCCTAATTGATTGATTGGGTAGTAAAGATGACAAGAAGCCAGTCACTGGGCGAGGAGGAGGAAGTGGACCTTCCAGGTTCGGGAGAAGAAGAGGGAATGCAGGAAAAGAAAAAAGTGCCCTTTTGGAAAGAGCAGCGGGAGCAAAGCAGACAGGATGTAGACTGGGAACTGTCAGATCCGGTGACAGGATCCACCAGGATCCGCCATTGGAAGATTTCTAACATAGAATAGTTGATGAGTCTAGCATGATAGATTCTGTGCTCAGCAACTGTTATTTGTTGATTCTAAACTAAGATTGTCTGGTGTTTTCCATTTGGCTGAGACTCAACTGAGCTCCAGAAGGAAAGGTAACCTCAGTGGAGCATGGGTTGGCAAAAGTGCACCCCCAGCTAGCTGCGAAATTTGGGATTGCTGATCGGTTTGGAAGCTGCTAGCCATGGATAACTGGGTACAGTGGTTCAGCGGCAAGCGAACCACAGGAAGTTTGGTAGACTGCCACATGGGGATAGCCCTGGAGGTAGGGAGACTGCAGCAGTCAGAGAGTAGACAGGCAGTAGCCTGCGATACTGTGGATTTAATTTTCTTAATCATTACACGCAACAAAAGTATAACTTTCTCTTTTAAATTTCAGAGACTTTTGATTTTTAAAAAATTAAATTTCTTTACATGTCCATTCATTCATATATTTGTATAGGGGTTATAGAGGGTATGTGCGTGTGTGGAGATCTGTGGAGTATACACATTATACTGGAAATGTCAGGGACAGTCTGAGATTATTGAGAAGCTGGAAGTAATCTGGTCCCCTCACTGCAGACCCAAGCGTGTTTATGTCAGGGGTCCTTCAACAACCCTTGTCTGGTGGTGGGTACCCCAAACCAGAACTCTGTGACAGGAAAGGATGGTAGGAAAAATCCAAGAGAAAAAAAAAAACATTGTGCCCTTGAGAACAGGTAGAAGATAAACAATTTCCAACAGAGGCTAGTAGTGTTTATAACTATGATATAAAAATTCCTGCAGTAGAAAAAGAAGCTCATCCACAGAGAGAAAGGGCAACTGGGAACTCCAGCTGACTTAAACTTAAACTTCCCCAGTCAATTGTTTCTGCTGGACATTGTGAGGGTCAGATTTGATGATGCTATTACTATCTGTTGCTATTTGTTCTTTCACTTGGAAGTACTGCCCAAGGCATGCTTTGCTCTGCTTTGGACTCCCCCATTGGGAACTTCATCTGGTACCTTAAAGAAGAGTGTCAGAAATAACATTGTAGATGATTCTCCAAACTGTACAGTAAGGAGGCAGAATTTACCTTAGTCAAGGTCAGAGGACAACTTACTGGAGTCGGTTATCTCATTCTCCCATGCATGTCTCTGGGATGGAACTGCCTGTACCTGTATCTCACCACCTCACCAGCCCAGTTTTTTGTTTTCTAAAACAAGGTTTCACTTTATGTGTTGTCTTATAAGTCACTTGTAGAGCCCTAAATGGTCTTTAACTTATAGTAACTCTCCTTTCTCAGCCTCCTAAGTGGTGGAACTTCAGGTATGTACCACCAGAATCAGGTTGTCAGGGATAATTTTTAGTAGCATTCTCATCAAAATCCATTGATAGCAATAAAACCTTGTCTGCTTGTACTTACTGTACTTTATAAATTGTTCAGGTATAAAGGATTAAGAATGAGGGAGAAGAAAAAAGGGAAAGGAATAAGAAAACAGAACTAAT
The DNA here is from genome assembly GCA_019843815.1 of Montemys delectorum. NCBI lineage: Eukaryota > Metazoa > Chordata > Mammalia > Rodentia > Muridae > Montemys > Montemys delectorum. Next base: position 25,073 of record JADRCD010237655.1, on the reverse strand, counting down.
GTATCATAGTTATTTATGATAACAGGAATTAGAAAAATAAAATTAACCCAAGTCCTTAACATGATCAGAAGAGTACGAGATGCAGACAAAACAAGTACAAGTAGGAGTTTAAAACGCATTAAAGGTTTAAAAAAAAAAAAAACCTCTTGAGGTTTTAGTTCAGTAGTCACTGGACTCATTAAAATAGAAAGGATCTATATATGGAATTTGTATTTAATGAGACTAATGGTAAGAACACACCTCATCTTATAGTTTGTATCTTCACTCTCCGACTCTTCAGAACTTCTGTGCTTATCTGGATCTGGAAGTGTGCTTGGATCAAACCCACCATCATCTTCATCACTCCAGTCCAGAAAGGCTTCCTCTTCATCTTTGGCCTAAGAAAACACAAAGAGAATCATGATGCAAAAAGTCAACTGATAATTGGAGAATCATGACATAGAAGGTTAACTGACAATAGTCAAGTTTCAGTACAGATTCATATACTCCTCTGATAGTCCCAAATTAAAAGAATTCATTATAAAGGCTTCGAAACAAGACTTAGAATTTCAACATTTCTAAAGACAAAGAAAAACCTATATTATTTCAAAATTACAATAAATATAATCCAGAAAGTATAACTCTATTGAGTTCCTTTAACTTACAAGAAGTTATCAGTTTTACTTTTTCCATGTATCTTAATTATCAAAAAAAGCGCAATGTCTAATTCTCTTACACACACACACACACACACATACACACACACACACAGAGAGAGAGAGAGAGAGAGACAGACAGACAGACAGACAAAGACAGAGACAGAGAGACAGATCAAAACTACCAAAAGTATTAGTTGAAAATATCACAGATCAGAAATGAGAACATATTTGCCAGATTTTTTATGACAAATGTCTAAATTTAAAAATACAATCAGATCTGTAAGAGGTGTCTTTATAGCCCTGGAATGTTAAGTGTAGAAATAATGTGACTAGGAACCCTGGGGAAGCAAAGGACAGAGGAAAGGAAAAGTATCACTCTACGTCGCCTGCGAGTGGGCAAGGGCTGAGTAATGCCAGAGTGAGCAACTACACATTCAAGGGATGGGCATCATTTGTATCAAGTTGGTTTCTGGAACATCAGTTTGGTCACCTAGTATTTAGATGCAGATGCATATATATAAATAGGATTCAAATTTGAAAGTCTAAATAAGCTTCCTTCACTTAACATCTTTATAAATCTTTTTAGACCAAGTATGACAAACATAATGATTTTTTTATTCAAGTGATTACGGCTAATAACGAATAAACTAATTCATTCATTAAACTTGTTATGTTTTTGGCCATTATTTCTTTACATATTTAAGCCACTTTCTCACCTGTAAAAACAGGAATATGTACAAATGTGTACCGGACTTCTTCAGGGATCTCCTAAGCTCTATTCATTTTTCTTCATTTTTCGTTCTAATTTTGAATAGGCTTATCTGTACGAGATCTTCAGGTGACCTATCCTTTTCTCCTGATATTGTGCTTCAAGCTCTCTAGCAAATATAGATGAGTAATTACATATTTAGTTCTAGGATGTCCTGGTTGTTGTTTTCTTTTATGGCTTTTATACAGTTAGCATTGTTCTGTGGAGATTATCTGTTATTCAACAGTATCCTACTTTTCTTTAATTTGTTGAACACCTTCTTCTTGATTTCTTTAAATAACTGAAGTCTATGCTAAATTTCAGGGTAGCTAAGAGGCAGTTTCTGATTGCCTTTTCTTATTTATGAATTATATACATGCCTGAAATTACATATCTTATATGTTTATAAATAATAGAGTACTGTAAAGAATATACTACAGAAACTAGATTTTGTCCCATTTTCTATGAATAGCTGAATTTATACTAAATATGAATTAATCCATGGTATGTATATAGATGCTTATCTTTTTGTTCTCAAACTTTTTGTTTAAAGATTTACTTTATTTATTTTATGTGTATGAGTATATGAGTACACTGTAGCTGTACAGATGGCCGTGAGGTCTCATGTGTGTGACTGCTGGGAACTGAACTCAGGACCCCTACTGGTCCCATTCGCTCCAGTGTAATTCACTGTAGCTGTCTTCAGACGCACCAGGCGTCTGATCTCATTACGGGTGGTTGTGAGCCACCATGTGGTTGCTGGGATCCGAACTCAGGACCTTCGGAAGAGCAGTCTGTGCTCTTATCCACAGAGCCATTTTGCCAGCCCTGTTCTCAAGCTTTTAAGTAGTGCTTTTAAAGCAAAATTTTCTAAGGGTCCCTCTTGAGTCTGTAAATGTGGTCCTGCATCCTTAACTGGCTTCTGGGGGTTTCTCTAATTTCTAGCTGTTCTTCTAGCTTTGAGTGTTATCTATAATCTTAACAGTTCAAATAAGTTACTTTGTTCAACTATATAATATCTACCATTTTGTTTGGCTTTTTAGCATTAATTATCTTAATTTAAAAGTACAGGAATATATTAGTAGGTGAGCTGTGGTAGTAATAAGACCTCACTTGATATTTCAATGTAAATATTTATAAGAAAATGGTAATTCAGAGTAAAATTTAACTGTCAACCAGGTATTATTTAGATTTGTAATAATCAATACTTAGGCCTTGCTATTTTCTAGCCAATCAGCTCATACCCACCATACAGCCTGTTCTACTCCATTTATGACAAATGACAAATAAATTCAAGGTAGCAATTCTTTTCAGAAATACAATTTCTAACTACTTCAATTTAGGAAAATTAGAATAAAAGACATTTTAATACTAATCTTTTCTGTCTCTTGGTCTCCTTAGGAAGATTAGAGATATAAAACTACAAAATGTGTAACACCCGTATTACGAAAAGGTATGCTACACATCCAATGCTTTTATTTTAAAACACAATTTTTACCATAAAAGCAAAAACGCTATAAAAGTTACTCCTAATTTTCTGGGGTGTTTTAACTTGGATGTATATTCTCTCTGGTCATAACAACAAAGGAATGTATATTCTAGCTGTTCTGTCTTTTTGTGATTTCATAAATTGTTTAAAAGATAGTTTGTAAATATAATACCATCACTCCATTTCCTTTTAGACTCATTTTCATTAGAGATAACACAAGTATACTCTTGTGTATCTATCAACTCACAACTGATTGCAAAAGTCACTGTGTTAGCAGAAGCTCTCTGAGGGAAAGCACCTAAGTATTATACCAGGAAAGTAATTTACTAAGTTGGTACAACAGAAATGCAACAAACAAGCTCACTGAAGAATAAAAAAATGTGAGGGTGACATCAGTAATTGTAAAACACTTTTAAAAGGAGGGAACAGGACAGTGGCGGTGCACACCTTAAATCCTGTACTCAAGAGGCAGGTGGATGTCTGTGAGTTTGAGGCCAGCTTAGTCTACAGAGTAAACTCCAGGGCAGCCAAAGCTACACAGAGAAACCCAGTCTCCCAAAACCAACCAAACCAAACAAAGACCTGAGAACTAGCAAGCTTTCTCTACTGTTACCATTGAAGGATCTAGATTAAAAAGGAGGGGAATTAAAAGGAGAGGAAAATCTAAATCACAACAGGCAGTAGCAGGGAAACTCTGAGATGCAGCAGACAAATTAGCCCAAGAAGAAAGGCTTTTATGAGATGTGAGGAAGCATGCACTGCAAGGCCTACATACACACAAAGACCTTCTACAAAGCAGCTGAAGTATCAGGAGCTCAAACTCCAGGTCTCTGCTTGAAGACAAGGGCTTTTAAGGATCTTCTGCCTTCCACCCCTGAATTAGAGTTCATCAATTTGACAGGCTCACAACTCTGGCAAACATATCCTGATCTGTCATCCCTAAGCTTGGGTAGTCCATCAGCAGAACAATCCTGTCAGCTTGACAAAAAGTCTACCAGGCTTTTTGTTTCAATCTGCTAGGTTTTTGTTTCAGTTGGAAGAATGAGGAAGAAGTCAGTCACCTTGGTAGTTCAGTATCTTTATTACCTTGCTATATTATGACCCTTCTCCCTCTCTGCCTATTCAATCTCACTCCTGCTCCCTCACTTCCATGTAAAATTATAGCAAAAGGCCAACTATCTTCAGACCAGTAACTAGATCAACAATAGACACTCAATGTTCTAGCACCTTAACATTGGACTTTCAGTCTCAACACTTGTTAAAAAAATTTTTTGGTTTTGAAATACCAATATATAGTTTCAATTTACCATCCCAAAGTGACTAAAGAGGTACAAAATTCATTTTAAGAGAATCAATACGCTTAAAACATAGTTGTATATATCAGATCCAAAAATAAATATGAATCCTTATATACAGTTTATGGAAGCAGTATAGGAAACATTGTGAAGACATCTTACAAACATGCCACAGTTTGAACACTTGTCTCCAACACCTATCTCTTTTTACGCTGAAAAATCTGGGTTTATGTTACTGTCTGCAGTGTTAAAAGAAAAACTCTTGTGGATCATATCCTTGTATGCCCAACAATCTTCAATATATTCTTGGTTAGAGACTTTTACTCTTGACCCTAGACAACTGGTCATGTCACAGAGCACAATTGGAAGATGACACCAGACCCATCATTAGTGAGGAAGCCTGAACTATGAATAGTATCTGTCCATCTTTCTCTCCTCCCTACCCTCTCTATATCCTCACCCCAGCGTTCCAAAGCACAAATCAAACCTATTGGTTATTCAAGCTTAACCCTTCTTTAAAAACCCCCACATAGTTTTGTCTATGTTATTTTAGAACCCAACAATATTTCCTGACACATTTTAAATCACAATACAATTCCATAATGATATTTTATTGCCTTGGATGTTAAAATCCCTAATATTTTGATTATCCCTAATGAGACCATTGTTTTTTCAGATATTTTGCTGACTGGTAAATTTTCTTTCCCTTTTGCTTATAATGTGGATAGAACCAGAGGAAAAAGTTTATATACAGTACTTGCTTATTAACAAGTAAGGAAATTTAAGGTTGCTACAATATGTTTGAGTTTCTAGCTTATTTAGGACAAAGCTGATTCCTGAAGCTTTTATTTCTGAGAAAATTCCAACATCTCCAAAACAATCGCAAACTGAAAAGTCTGAACTCTAGTACATAGCTTTAGTATCTTAAAGATGAATATAGAGTCTTGTACATTGCTTACGTCTTGGGGATTGAAAATAAATCCTATAATTAAAAGCTAGTTTTATCTATGAAAGATAAACATTGAAGTATATGAATGTCTTCTGACATAAATATTAGCTTAGAAGGGAGCACATACTCAAATCTTACTTGGTATCAAAAAACAGTCATACCACAATCAGATTCTAGATTGAAGTTATGTACTAACTTATTTAGTGCTTATTATGTACAATAAACACATATAACCACATAGTAACTGACTCTGGTAAAAGTCTGGCTTATGGTCTAAATCATATTTTTCCATTAGTAGAGTCTATACTATACATACATAGTTCTAATGTAAAGAATAGAGTAATACATGTTCTACAGGTTACCTACAACTGAAGTGCTATGGAGGTTTAGCCAGTGGAGGGCAAGATCTAGCACTGGAACTGTAGTGGTGACAGATAATAAGGCAAGTCTCACGTGAGAAACATCATTTAAATTATGGTTAATGAAACAACAAAAAAGGGACTGGGATACCCAGAAGCCCCTAAAAGGGTGTTATGAAAGATAGCATAACACAAGCAAACACAAAGGGTACAGACAATGTAGTGCAAGGTTGACTCTAGAAACATTCTTAGAAAAAGCATTGCCTATCCCTTGTCTAAGCAGGTAGGGTCCCTAAGTTCACAGCCTAAGAAGGCCAGCTAGATGTTAACTGTCACTGGTTCCTTTACCCAGGCATTTTTTCATTAACAACCTGATATACATGTGGCACAAATCTGTCATGTATGGAGAGAACACACTGGAACAGTAGCAGTCACTAAGAAACTTAGGAAACACTGGCTCTGCCCTTGCTTTACTTCAGGTAAATTGTAATCTTAATATACAATTTTATTTTCTAGGAATTTAAACAGTGGTAACATCTATAGATTACTGAAAAAATAATATAGAGTGCTCTGTACAAACCTTGGTAGTCAATGAAGATTCTTCACAAATGATGGAAGTAGTAATGCTTTTGTGTGACAGAATGAAAATAACAGGACTATTAAAAATTCTAGAGAAGCAGGCTAAACTTGAAATCCTGAGCTGACATATATTCAAATTTCTGAGGAATCAAAATATCTATTGCTGTGTGACTTCTGGGGAGAACAGAATAGCTGACTATTCACTCCGATAGGGTACTAGTGATAGACCAAAAGAGCTATTCCACCCAAGTCCAGTTAGTATACCAGTAATTTTAATGGAATTGCATACAACAGCACAAATGAGGGATTGTTCTCAGGAGGGTGGATGACTGAAAGGCAGCTGCATCACCAAAAAGTTCATTCTGGCACAGATAAAGACTCAGAAATTTGCATCCCTGGAGCTCCCTGCTAAGGCATAGTATCTTCTCTCTCTACTAATTGCCTACTGTGTGCACTGGGGGATGTGAAGGAGCCACTTTGAATCTTGTGAATTTTGTTTACTTTTTGCATCCTAGGAGCTTCTCTCTTATCCCCCAGGAGTGAATGTTTCAATTGGGAGGAAATGCTACATAACACCTATATTGGTCGCATTTAGCATTCATAGGTGAAGCTTATTAACATCGCCCTGCAATTCCAACACTGTGATCCGGTTATCAGGCTGGTGCTGATTTACCCTTTCCTAGGAAAGTACCTCCTCTTTCTCTAAGCCCTTTTCTCTCATTACTGCTTTAAATGCATAATGATGGAGGTGTACATGTTCTTTTCATTCCTAATAGAAATTATAGTGCTCAACCATGCGCATATCCTCTTTCTTCTATTTACCTGAAATGTAGACATAAGTGAATTCTCATATGCAATATACTCTTGAGATCTCTGTAAATGATTTTAAAATCTAATGAAGTTGTCATCAACTCTATTCCAAAGTTACAAGTACTGGGAAGAAATGCCTATTAGAAAAGTCAAAATAACTTAAGTCTCACAGAGCTAAGAAAAACCATAATAAAAGTGCTTTCAGAATAATAATTCAGAGAAAAAAGGATTGACTTAGACCAGCATATTTTTGAGGATTAGAAACTTGAGGTATGCCAACATGGATTACAGTAATGTTAAGGAGCTACTATGAGAACCAGTAATCCAAAATCTGAACCATTTGAAACATTTCAGCACTATTTTGGTGTCTTCTTTCAAAAGTAATTAAGATTAACACACACACACACACACACACACACACACACACACACACACACGTATACAATGTCAACAATTACAGAATTACTTCTGTAGAACCAAACTCACAATATCAGGCATTACATTCATCTGCAAACTATGTCATTTGACACCATACCAGGTTTGAATGAGGGTCACCAGCAAGTGGTGCTCTAACTGTTCCAACAAAGATCATTTCCTGAAATACTACGCTGACTTGACTGTCTAACTTTAACTTGTACCTGCAGGAAAAGGCCATTTCATCTACTTCATATGGACCAACTCTGTTCAACTTTGTGGCAGCCACTGATGTAATGACATATGTGTTACAGGTATAAGAGAATACAAATTTTCTAAGTATCATAACTAAGCACAAAATACTTTAACAAGTAAAGTATTTGCAGAATAAAGGGATAAGGTATTTGGGGAATTATGAATGCTTCAGATATTCAAGTGAACCAAGAGATCACAAATTCATCAAACAGTTACCAGTCTTTTTGTTTTTCTTTTAGAGAGAATAACAAACAGATCCCCCACCTCCATTTATCTCTCAAAATGTACTAAATATAAAAAAACTAAAGGTTTTTGGTTTTTACCTCGGTAATTAAAGCACAATCTTCGATTAGTTATTAATTTCCCTTTACTTTCTGGTAATGAAAAAAATTTTATTGTAACTCTATCATTGTCAACTGAATTCACTAGTAACTGTAAAGTATACATTATGCATATTTTGAACATATCTTCTAAGTAATTATACTTGTATTTTCCTGGTTATATTTCATCTATAAAACTGCATTATTTAGCTATAATGAAGGCATAATAAGCTTGCTGATATTATATGGTATATAAATCATGTATATGCTCATATTTTTGGTGTATTTCAGGAGCTGAACATTTATCCATTGACACTAGTAAGTACAAACATACATTGACAAAGTTGTTCTTCTGTACTGAACATTATCTGTGCATACTGTTAATACATAGTGCTGTCATACAGATTATTAAAGAACATCCTGCAAGGAAGCTGAATATTCTGTAGCAGTTTCCATTATTTTGATCCTCTCTGAATTTTTGTTATCCAAGTTTGTAAGTTTTTATCATCTCCCAATAGTTCATAAAATTATGCACATTCAATGGATTAATCCAGACATGAGATTAAAAGCCAATATCCAATTACTTCCCTAAAGGCCACTTCCTAACACTGCAACAGTGGGGGTTTACAACTCATGAGCATTTGGGGAACACTATATCGAAACCATAATGCCAGAGGGTTGGAATATGGTAGTAAAGGTCAGTGGATCTACGGTACAGTTTTGTTTTTTGGTTTTTTTGGGTTTTTTTTGTTTTTTGTTTTTGTTTTGTTGTTGTTGTTTTGTTTTGTTTTTTTGTTTTTTTGTTTTTTGGCTTTTTCGAGACAGGATTTCTCTGTGTAGCCTTGGCTGTCCTGGAACTCATTCTGTAGACCAGGCTGGCCTCGAACTCAGAAATCCACCTGTCTCTGCCTCCCAAGTGCTGGGATTAAAGGCGTGCACCACCACCGCCCGGCTAGGGTACAGTTTTGCAAGATGAAAAGGATCTGTTGTCTAACAACAGATAAAACTACCATGTTATCTGTTAAATACTGGTTAAGTTTTATGTACTTTTACTAAATGCACACAAAAATACCTACCTAAAAACCCTTATTTTACAGACTTCAAACATGTACACAAGTAAGGAAATACATGCAGGTCTTGGGAAGGCAGAGTAAAACACATTCCCAGAGGTTGTAGAGCAAATTAATAGGAAAACTAAAATTACGAACTTTAGTCTTTGTAATAAGGTCAGGTGACACCATTCTTGTGATAAGATTATATGACTACTGCACATAGGGATTCAAAAATCATCTATCCTCAAATAAGCAACCACAAGAAGATATTACACCATCAACTGACTTGGATATCTTTTCCTACACATCAGTTATAACGTAAGATATAAAGAGAACTTGGTGATAATTCTAGTAAAGACTATGGTGTTGCTGCAACAATAAACCCAACTCCACTCTGTACTCTAGTATGAGATGGTAACTTAAAAATCTATGTATTTTAGTGTTTAAACAAGGAAGTCTGGTGGCTAGACAGATAAGAATCCATTTACATTTGAATCTGTGTGTTATGTGGTATGTAGTTACAGCAACATACCACAAGGAATACACTTAAACCAAGTTCTCCCTGGGGACATACAAAAGCTGAAATTCACGGGAAAAATAAAGAAAAACTTTTAAGTTTTAAACATCATCAAGGGACTAGGCTGATTCTTGAGGTTGGATTCACCATACAACTGTTAATATGTTTTACCTTTTAAATAAATTTAAGTGTGGACATCCATACATTTAAAAATAAATAACTAACAAGAATTGTTCTATAGCCATTACTCTTTGTAGTTATTTTTATGCATATGGTTTTATGATTTAAAAAAAAGTCATAGCCAAATAGATCCATGCAAGCCACTTTTATTCTGTTTTGTTTTGTTTTTTCGGTTGGTTTTTGGGTTTTTTCTTTAGATTTTGTGTTTATATGTATGTGTTTATGCTTATATGTATGTTATTAAGAAGTGAGGGGTACCTATGAACCCCATGCAGGACAAAAAAGGATGGTAAGTCCCCTGGAGCTGCAATTATAAGTGATTATGAGCTACCTTATGTGAGAACTGAAAACGAATTCTCTGAAAGAGCTGCAAGCTGCTTATTTTCTCTCCAGATGTACCTCAAGTCGCTTTCAATTAACGTGTACATTAGTGCTCTGAATCACTTCTCGGGATCATTAAATTTAGGTGATACGATATATAAAAACATTCTAGTCATGCTCAGTAAATGGTGAACTGCAGCTAAATGAAAACTGAGGTAACTGTCTTGGTACAAAAGGTTTATTTTAGGCCATAAAGTATTACACCACCCGGGAAGGAAAGGAGCTGCTACTCTGGACAGCAGGCTAACATCTGGTCTATAGTTTTCAAAGGCTGAAAGCAGGACAGGTAGAACAGAAGCATTGCACATAGTTCACGTCTGAGTATCTGCTCTATTAGAATGAGACTTTGATCTTCTTTGAATAGTTAACTAGAACTAATGGACTGGAGTGTAGACTGTAATCCCTTGAACTACGTCTGGTGACAATAGTGAGTCACCATGCCTTAGTATTTGGATCTGAGCAAAACAAATCTCAAGAAAGATATATAATTCTTTTTTGGTCTAAAGCTAAATTTGTTTCCAACCACCTTATAACACTTAACAACACAAATAGTGAATCTTTACTATCTGTTGAAAAGAAATAATTTTGTATAATAAAACTAGTAAGCTTTCATCATGTTTATATTCCAAGGAGATCTGAACATAACTAAATAATACAGAAAAGTAAGTCATGTGCATATATAAAATAGAAGTTATTCACTTAAAAACTGGGCTTTGTACCATGGAAAAGTTCCATGAGAATACTGCAGTGGCTAAGAGTACTTGTATACATTTCAAAACAGAGCTAATATCTGGTGCTTTGTAAAACTAACCTTAGCATACATACTTTAATTAACTAGATCACTGGTACCATCTATTAATTAAAGTACTTATTTTGGGTCTGGTTAAACTTAAATTACAAGTTGTCTAAAATTTCATTTGTCACCTAATTTTAAAACACTTAAATAAACCAATAAAATAAACCCTAGAATATAAATTACAGGTTGGCTATATATTGCTTTTATTGTGTTTAGGTATCAGCCTTGAATTCCTGATCTTTCCAGACTTTTACCATGAAGGGGTGTTGACTTTTCTCAAATGCTTTCTCATCATCTAATAAGATGATCATGTGGTTTTTTCTTTGAGTTTGTTTAAAGAGTGGTTTATGTTGATGGATTTCCAAATATTAAACCATCCCTGCACCCTTGGGATGAAGTCTACTTAATCATGATGGATGATCATTTTGATGTGTTGATTGACTCAGTTTGTGGGAATTTTACTGAGTATTTTTACATCGATATTCATAAGGGAAATTGTTTTGAAGTTCTCTTTCTTTATTGGGTCTTTGTGTGGTTTAGGTACAAGCGTAATTGTGGCTTCATAGAATGAATTGGGTAGTGTTCCTTCTGTTTCTACTTTCTGGAATAGTTTGAACAGTATTGATATTAGGTCTTCTTTGAAGGTCTGATGGAATTCTGCACTAAAATCATCTGGTTCTGGGCTTTTGAGAGACTTTGTTTTTTTTACATTAGGTATTTTCTTTATTTACATGTAAATTTCTCCTTTCCCAGGTTCCCCTCCAAAAAACAAACAAACAAACAAACAAACAAAAACAACAAGAACAAACTCCTGTTGCCTCCCCCCTCCCCATGCCTGCCACCCCACCCTCTCCCACTTACCGGCCCTGACATTCCCCTACACCGGGGCACAGAACCTACACAGGGCCGAGGCCCTCTCCTCCTATTGATGATCAACTTTGCAATCCTCTACTATACACATGCTGCCAAAACAATCAGTCCCACCATGTATAGTCCTTGGTTGGTGGTTGGGTCCCTGGGAGCTCTGAGGGTACTAGTTAGTTCATATTGTTGTTCGTCCTAAGGGGCTGCAAACCCTTCAGCTCCATAGATCCTTTCTCTAACTCCTTCATTGGGGACCGTGTACTCAGTTCAATGGATGGCTGTGAGCCTCTACATCTGTATTAGTCGGATATTGTCAGAGCCTCTCAGAAAATAGCTATATTTAGGCTGGCTTGTCCTTTCTTCAGTCTCTGCTCCATATTAATCTCTGCAACTCCTTCCATGAGTATTGGATTCCCCCTTTTAAGAAGGAATGAAATGTCTACCTTTTGGTCTTCCTTCTTCTTAAGTTTCTTGTGGTTTGTGGGTTGTTCTTCCTGTATTCTGAACTTCTGGGCTAATAACCACTTATCAGAGAGTGCATACCATGTGGGTTCTTTTGTGATTGTGTTATCTCACTCAGGATGATACTCTCCAGATCCATGTTGAGAGACTTTTAATGACTGCTTCTATTTCTTTAAGGGTTATGTGACTATTTAGATGGTTTATCTGATCCTGATTTAACTTTGGTACCTGGTATCTATCTTGAAATGTGTCAATTTCATCCAGATTTTCCAGTTTTACTGCATATAGGCTTTTGTGGTAGGATCTGATGATGTTTTGAACTTCCATGGTTTCAATTGTTATGTTTCCCTTTTCATTTCTCAATTTGTTAATTTGGATACTGTCTCTGTGCTCTCTGGTTAGACTGACTAAGGGTTTACCTATCTTGTTCATTTTCTCAAAGAAAAAGCTCCTGGTTTTGTTGATTCTTTATACATTTATTTTTGTTTCTACTTGGTTGATTTCATCCCTGAGTTTGATTATTTCCTGCCATCTACTCCTCTTGGGTGTATATGCTCTCTCCATTTTTTTTTTTTTTTTTTTTTTTTGGCGCTCAGAGTCTTCCCCTTAGCACTGCTTACTGCTTTCATTGTGTTCCATAAGTCTGGGTATGTTATACTTCATTTTCACTAAATTCTAAAAAGTTTTTAACTTCTTTATTCCTTGCCCAAGTTAACACTGAGTAGAGCGTAGAAATGTGTATGTGGGCTTTCTGTTGTTTTTGTTGTTATTAAAGACCAGTCTTAGTCTGTGGTGATCTGATAGGATGCATGGGATTATTTCAATCATCTTGTATCTGCTGAGGTCTCTTTTGTGACCAATTATATAGTCAATTTCGGAGAAAATACCATGAGGTGCTGAGAAGAAGGTATATTCTTTTATTTTAGGATGAAAGGTTCTATAGATATCTGTTAAATCCATTTGATTCATGACTTCCGTTAGTATCACCACATCTCTGTTTAGTTTCTATTTCCATGATCTGTCCATTGCTGAGAGTGGTATGTTGAAGTCTCCTACTATTACTGTGTGAGGTGCAAGCAATATACAGCAAGCCAGTAACCAACATCAAACTAAATGGAGAGAAACTTAAGCAATCCCACTAAAATCAGGACTAGACAAGGCTGCCCACTCTCTCCCTACCTATTCAATAACAGTACACAAAGTCCTAGCCAGAGCAATTAGACAACAAAAGGGGGTCAAAGGGATACAAATTGGAAAGGAAGAAGTCAAAATATCACTGTTCACAGATTATATGATAATATACTTAAGTGACCCCAAAACTCCCACCAGAAAACTCCTAAATCTGATAAACAACTTCAGCAAAGTGGCTGGATATAAAATTAACTCAAACAAATCAGTAGTCTTCCTCTACTCAAAGGATAAACAAGCTGAGAAAGAAATTAGGGAAACAAAAACCTTCACAATAGTCACAAGTACTATTACATACCCTGGTCTGACTCTAACCAAGCAAGTGAAAGATCTATATGACAAGAACTTCAAATCTCTGAAGAAAGAAATAGAAGATCTCAGAAGATGGGATCTCCCATGCTCATGGATTGGCAGGATTAATATAGTAAGAATGGCCATCTTGCCAAAAGCAATCTACAAGTTCAATGTAATCCTCACCAAAATTTCAACTCGATTCTTCATAAAGTTAGAAAAACCAACTGACAAATTCATTTGGAATAACAAAAAACCCAGGATAGCAAAAACTATTCTCAACAATAAAAGAACTTCTGTGGGAATCACCAACCCTGACTTCAAGCTGTAATACAGAGCAATTGTGATAAAAACTGTAAGGTGTTGGTACAGAGACAGGTAGGTAGATCAATGGAATAGAATTGAAGACCCCGAAATGAACCCACACACCTAGGGTCACTTGATCTTTGACAAAGGAGCTAAAACCACCAGAGGAAAAAAGACAGCATTTTCAATAAATGGTGCTGGCTCAACTGGTGGTCAGCATGTAGAAGAATACAAATCCGTCCATTCTTATCTCCTTGTACAAAGCTCAAGTCCAAGTGGATCAAGGACCTCCAGATTCACTGAAACCCACATACACTGAAACTAATAAAAGAGAAAGTGGGGAAGAGCCTGGGACACATAGGCACAGGGGAAAATTTCCTGAACAGAACACCAATAGCTTATGCTCTAAGATCAAGAACTGACAAATGGGATCTCATAAAATTGCAAAGCTTCTCTAAGGTAAAGGACACTGTCAATAGGACAAAATCGCAACCAACAGATTGGGAAAAATTCTTTACCAATCCTACATCTGATAGAGGGCTAATATCCAATATATACAAACAACTCAAGAAGTTAAGACTCCAGAGAATCAAATAACCCTATTAAAAATGGGGTACTGAGCTAAACAAAGAATTCTCAAGTGAGGAATACCGAATGGCAGAAAAGCACCTAAAGAAATGTTCCAACATCCTTTGTCATCAGGGAAATGCAAATCAAAACAACCCTGAGATTCCACCTCACACCAGTCAGAATGGCTAAGATCAAAAACTCCGTGACAGCAGATGCTGGAGAGGTTGTGAAGAAAGAAGAACACCCCTCCATTGCTGGGGATTGCAAGCTGATACAACCACTCTGGAAATCAGTTTGGCAGTTCCTGAGAAAATTGGACATAGTACTACCAGAGGACCCAGCAATGCCACTCTTGGGCATATATACAGAATATGCTCCAACATGTAATAAGGACACATGCTCCACTATGTTCATAGCAGCCTTATTTATAATATCCAGAAACTAGAAACAATCCAGATGTCCCTCAACAGAGGAATGGATACAGAAAATGTGGTACATTTACACAATGGAGTACTACTCAGCTATTAAAAACAATGAATTCATGAAATTCTTAGGCAAATGGATGGAACTAGAAAATATCATTCTGAGTGAGGTAACCCAGTCACAAAAGAGTACACGTATTATTCACTCACTGATAAGTGAATATTAGCCCAAAAGGTCCAAATACCCAAGATACAATCCACAGACTACATGAAGTTCAAGAAGAAGGAAAACCAAAGTGTGGATATATCGGTCCTTCTTAGAAGGGAGAACAAAATACTCACAGGAAGAAATATGAAGACAAAGTATAGAGTAGAGACTGAAGGCAAGGCCATCAGAGACTGCCCCACCTGGGGATCCACTCCATATACAGTCACCAAACCCAAACACTATTGTGGATACCAAGAAGTGCTTGCTGACAGGAGCCTGAGAGGTTCTACCAGTGCCTGTCAAATACAGAAGTGGATGCTCACAGCCATCCATTGGACTGAGCAGAGGATCCCCAATGGAGGAGTTAGAGAAAGGACCCAAGGAGCTGAAGGGTTTGCAGCCCCTTAGAACGAACAACAATATGAACTAACTAGTACCCTCAGAGTTCCCAGGGACTAAACCACCAACCATAGAGTACACATGGTGGGACTCAGGGTTCCAGCTGAAAATGTAGCAGGGGATGGCCTTCTTGGGCATCAATGGGAAGAGCTTGATGACCCAGTGTAGGGGAATGCCAGGGCAGGAAGCAGGAGTTGGTGGGTGGGTAGGAAAGCACCCTCATAGAAGGGGGGATGGAGGGATGGGATAGGGAATTTCTGGAGGGGAAACTGGGAAAGGGGAATAAAATTTTAAATGTTAATAAAATATCCAATAAAAAATGAAAATAGGAACCAACCAAAAAAAGAAAATATTCAATAAAAGAAAAAAATTAACAATTGAAAAAAATATATAAATTACAACTATAGGTCAAAATTTTCTAAAAGATTTCTATCTTGGGTAAGTAAGAAGTTTCCAATAAAAAGTATGTGGGGAAGGTGTGTGAGAGAGATGGTTCAGTGGTTAAGAGCTGAGAGAACCCAGATTTGGTTCCCAACACCAGCATAGTGACTTACAACCATATGTAACTGCAATATCAGGGGATTAGATGCTTTCTTCTGACCTCTACATGCATCATGCATGCACATGGTACACATACATACATAGACATATAAAATAAAAATAAGTAAATCCTAAAAACCAAAAGGGACAAATCATTCCACATTCTTTATAGCAATAAATGAACCATTCTTGCTCAAAATAAGGATTTTTCAGGAAAATTAAACTTCCTTTGAAATTTCACAACTATTTTACTAAAATATCACAGTTGCCTTTACTAGAAAAATATTTTATAAAACAATATGCCTACAAGAACCAAACAATATTTTCTAAGATATTTTGCATTCTGAATCCTATTAACTTTGGTATTTGGTCACAATGTTTACTAAATCTGTTCCACTATTCATTTTTGGCTGAAATTTTCAAATTTAATAGTTCTGAACAACATTAAATCAGAAAATTCCATGATCTTTAGCCTGATAAACCATGACTTGTAATTGGAAAAAGACTGATGAGTCTCATTTAAGAATGTAATAAATAAATCCCAGCACTTGGGAGTCAGAGGCAATTGGGTTTCTAAGTTTGAGGTCAGCCTGGTCTACAGAGTAAGTTCCAGGACAGCCAGGGCTACACAGAGAAACCCAGTCTCGAACCCCCTCCCCCAAAAAAAGGGAATGTAATAAATAGATATTTAAAATTCTACTAGATTTTTTTACCTTAAGTGCTGCATACCCAGAACTGATGTGATTTTCAATTAATACCAAATTCCTATCTACCTTAAAGACAACAACAGGGGACTCAGTTGATAAAGTGAGGACCTAAGTTAGATCTCTAGTACTCATAAAAGCCAGCCATGACAGTACACCTGCAACTACACAGACAGAGACAATCACACTAGCCAATCAGCAAGTTAAAAACTTGCTAGCTACCTAACCTCTATCATTATAACTCAAAAACTATGATGGAGAGTGATATAGGAGGATAACCAGTGTCAACCTCAGGTTCTGCACACTCTGTACACCTGTACACAGATTTATACTCACACATAAACATGCACACACAAATACAACACAAATACTTTTAAGACATACCAGTTGTGATATTTTCTAACTTTCAGTCTTGTTGTTCATTATAAAACTGCTCACTATCATTAAAACATGTTCACACTTACAGTATCTTTTAGCCAAAAAAAAAAAAAAAAAAAAAAAAAAAATCAGTTAACCCAGTCTATAATTTTAATACCAGGTAATTAGGATTTGATGAAATTCATTTGTACAATAATGATCAAGTGCTAAATTTTTCTATCCTTCCTTTTACATTTTTCCATAAATCTTTTATGAATAGGTATAATAGGGGTACAATAAAGGTAATTTTCCATTGAACAAAACAAAAACAAAACAAAACAACAACAACAACAACAATAAATAGCATACGTGCTTTGCTCACACAGGAGAAACATACTCTGAAGTGCATATCTGGAAATCATAACTAACTTACCTACTGTATATATTTGTATAAAATTTCTTTTTTCCCTTTCTTTCTTTCTACCTTTCTCTTTCTTTCTCTCTTTACTTCCCTCCTTCTTTTCTTCCTTCCGTTTGTGGTTGTTGTTTGGGTTGGGTTTGGTTTTTCCAGACAGCGTTTCTCTGCATAGCAAACAGTCCTAGCTGTCCTGGAACCTGCTTTGTAAACCAGGCTGGCCTTAAACTCACAGCCATAGAAAGCAAACCCAAAATAACACACAATGACAAGAACTACTACAATGTGTTTTCAATCAGAAAAACCACAGAGGGTAGGTGGAGGCTACATAAGAAGAAGAAATCTTCTAAAAAAGAAGAAACAGAATATAGTGTCAAAAAGTGATAAAGGAAAAACTAAATAAGATGAAACAGGGAAGGTGACAAGAGGGCGAAAAAAAGGACAGAATATGGGATGGGACAACTAACTCTCAAAGGACATTTTGAAAAGTTAAAGGGAAACCTACTACTGTAAAGCTTCATAAAATATATATGTATATAAAAAGGAATTTAAATGGAGTCACCACATAGTGGACCAGACAGCGCCCCAACTAGATATCTTATACTGGTCATTCTCCACAACTTGATGGTAAGCTGAAGACACCACTTACATATGCTATCAAACATGAAGAAATTAAGCTAATGGCCAACTAGAAGCTCTGCCCCTATTGACTAGTATTCATGGCACTGAAAGGTACTTTGCATGCGACCAGAAGAGAAAAGTAATCATTATCACCCAGTTAAAAACCCTTTGACCTACAACTGTGGCCTGCCTGCAAATGTACTAGTGCAAAGTGCTACAAAGGTTAGAGGGTAATCAGTAATTGTGAACCTCCTCCAGCCAGGAGCTGGTTCTCAGGCCTTGCCTTGCCTTGCCTTGCCATAAACAGCCACGCCTCTCTCCAAGTTCCTATTATGCCAGAACTCCCGCCTCCAGAGACCTAAGATGAAGATGCTGATTGGGTCGCGAGATGCTAAAGGACTAGGGGAGGGGTTTCTGCCTGCCTGCTTGTTCCACAGTTGAATACGCATGGCGGATTGAAAGCATAACCATGGCTTGCTCCCATTTTTTATCCCCTCTCACGGTCCAGTTCTCTTCAGGTTCCTACTTCTCTTCCAGAAAACCCATTCGTATTTAGCTGCAGGCAGCTACAAGTAACTATAATTGGATTTAAGACCCATGCTGGATATGAAATGGATCCCATGTCTGACATTACTAAAGTAGCCAAGAACCTGAGATTAGAGAGGTCATGGGTTCTAGCAAAAAAAAAACCAAAAAACCAAATACTATTATTCTATTATTCTATACTATTATAAATGATTTCTAGTGATATATTGCTATATCAGTACTCAACCCTTATCAGAAAAGTTTCTTGTGGTAGACAGTAATTAAATAGTTAATTGAACAGTGTTGCTGAGAGTACAGAGTTAGAACCTTTGGAGTGCCCAGTCCTAAATGAAATGTCTCTATCAAACCCTTCGTCTCAAAGCTTGGGGATTTATTTGGAAAAAGAAAGCAGAAAAATTGTAAGGACCAAAGACGGCAGATGACTCTGAGGAAACAGATCTTATATCTTCCAGACATGATAGGGCTGATACACATATGAACTCAGACACTGGCAGAACACACAAAACCTGCACAAGTTCAAACCAGAAAATATCAGGATGAAGGAGAAGTGAACACAAAGGCTCACCCCTAATTCAAGAAGCTGTTTGTAATAGATACTGCTGGGAAAGGGGAATCCATTACCTCGGATGGAGTGTCACTGGGTATATGAAGAATGCTTCAGGCAGGCCTCATGGCTGGCAGCAGCTGACAATACAAAATGGATTCAATGTCTGGTGGGTGGGTAGGTGGATTGGGTGGTTGGTTTTTGGTCTTAGTGGATTTGTTATTGTTGTTCGTTGGTTGATTGGTTTGATTTTCATTATTCAGGGTTTTTTAGGGGTAAGGAGGTAGGTAGAATTTGGGAAGAGTTATGGGAGAGGGAAGAGTTATGGGAGGGGGAAGAATATGATCAAAATATATTGTCTAATAAAAATTTTTAATTTAATTAAAATGCATGACTTTTCTAGTTCTAAAGCACATATATGTTTAAATTTGTAATATATATACAACTGCTTCTAGGTATGTGAGAAACTCGTGTTTGCACATTTTACAAGATTTTAGGTAGTTTGGCTGGTTGGTTGGTTTTTGTTTTGTTTTTGCTTTTGTTTTTAAATTGTCCTGGTCACTCTTCTCTCTGCCTAGAGGCCTACCACCAAGTACTGGGGAGATTTCTGATTCCATACCTGCTATTTGCCAAATTCAAGTTACAAGCACCATAAGCATAAATTATAACATTGTATGAGTATACAGTCAGTTTTACTGGTTTTATGCTTTAATAGTTGTGTTCTGATATCCTTGAGGTTCTCAAACCATAATATGGAATATAACATGAGGAGTATGGTGCTATGATGAGAATTGACTCACACTAAACTTTGAGGTAAGAAAGTACAAAACTGGAACATTTTGTAGAAGTCTACATTTTCTTAAGAAATAGGTTAAGCTATCTACTGAACCATATGTAACTTGAGAAAGTCTATACTGGAAGATTCTGTGTATTAAAAAAGGTTACTCCTTCATGATTCTTTTCACATAGAGACTTCAATCTGTCAGGCCATTCTGATCTCACTGACTATAGTCTAATCTCAATTATGTAAGTTCCTGTGAATTCAGGAAAGTGAAACATCCTTGAAGGCCTATAGGATAGCTGCTGGGATTGAGAATGAAGGAATATACCATCTTACCAGCTTTTAAGATTAAAACATTTCTCTAAGTACATAAAGTTGACTTCAGAAAAGTGCTGGTCTAAAATGCAATTCCTGCCACCAAAAGAGATGGATAATGAAGAACACAACATCCTGCAATCAGGATAACTACCATGAGTCAAAAGAGCTCATGAGGCATCCTGGAAGGATGGTGCATGTGGGGTGTCTTCATGAAAGACAGGGCATGAGTCAGATGACCTTTGAATACTGAATAGTAGACAGAAACATGGAAAGAAAACTGCATGGAGAAATGTCCCCAACCATAAAGACAGTCAAGAAGAAGTCTGACTAAGCAGATACATGTCTGAAGGAATGAGGAGACTGTCATATCTACCAGGTCAGAACTAGACTTTAATATGTCCTACCTAAGGCATAGCATGTATATCTCACTTTTCTTTCTTGGTTTCTTTACTCTTTGATTCACTCAGTATTCTCATGGTATCCCATTTGTAAATATATTAATTTACTTGTGACTTATTACAATTGTTATTGTGGGTTTCTTGAGTCTTCTACAGATTATAACTTAGTATAAAAAACAATCACATTTATATTTGGATTTTCAGACAGGTCATGTTATATAAAAGTTGACTGAATCAGAATCAATGAAGTATGAACACATTTTTAAATAGTGTGTTGTCTTGTGGGTTTTTTTTCTTTTTTAGCAAAAAAAGAATATCACAAGAGAAATATATTCAATTCCAAGATATATTACTAAACCACAGTAATAAAAACAGCATGACTGGCGCAAAAGCAGACATATAGATTAGTATAGTAGAATACAGGACCCATATATAAGTCCACATAACTTCAACTACCTAATTTCTGAAAAGAGGTAAATAATATACTTTAAAAGAAATGACAGCATATTCAATAAATGGTGTTGAGATATCTGGATGTCAATATGCAGAACAATGAACTTAGGTCTTTATCTCTTTTACCTCACAAAAGTTTCTAGATGGAAATGATCACAACATTAGACAAAATACTCTGAAAGTACCAGAGAAAAGGGTTATGTTTCAACACATAGGCTCAGGTAGACTCTAAATAGGAATATGGAAGTGAAAAGGTAAGGCCAACAATCAAAAATAGGATCTCATGAGACAAACAACAACAATCAGAGTGGCTGACACCAAAAACTTGAGCAACAGCATGTGCTGGTGAGGATGTGAAGTAAGTGGAACACTCCTCCACTGCTGGTGGGAGTGCAAGCTGGTGCAACCACTCTGGAAATCAAACTGGCAGTTCCTCAGAAAAGTGAGAAATAGTTCTACCTGAAGACCCAGCTATCACTCCTGGGCATATACTCAAAATATGTTCCACCATACCAAAAGGACACATGCTCCACTGTTTCATAGCAGCTTTATTAACCCAGATGTTCCTCAACCAAAGAATGGATTCTGAAAATGTGGTTCATTTACACAATGGAATACTATTTAGCTATTAAAAATGAGTATACCATGAATTTTGCAGGCAAATGGATGGAACTGGAAATATCATCCTAAGTGAGGTAACCCAGACCCAAAAGGACATGCATGGTATGTACTCACTGATAAGCTGACATTAACCAAAAAGTAAATAATACCCATGATATAACCCATAGACCATAAGAAGTTTAACAAGGAGGAAGGCCCAAGTGAGGATGCTTCATTCCCACTTAGAAGATGGAAGAAAATAATCACAAGAAGCAGAGGGAAGAAGGGAGGGAGCTGGTTGAGAGAGGAAAGAAGGAAAGGAAAGAGGGCACGATCAGGTATGGAGAGGAGAGAAGCCCAGAGGACCAAGAGAATGAATGGAAATATGTAGATGCAGAGAGTGGGGTTGAGGTGAACTTCTAGAAAGTCCCAGGGACCTGGGATGTGAGAGGCTTCCAGGACTCAATGGGATGTCCTTAGCCAAAATGCCCAACAGTAGGGAGATAGAACCGGAAGAGACCACTTCCAGTAGATAGACAAGGTCCCTAGTTGAGTTATGGGGTTACCTTCAAATTTTTTGACCCAAAGTTTTTCCTGTCTTAAAGAAATGCAAGGACAAAAATGGAGCAGAGACTGAAGGAAAGGCCATCTTGAAATCTTGCTTCTCCTATCTCAGCCTCTCTATGAGTAGGATTGTTTATTTGATGTTTTTATACTATACTATGGTTTTCAGAATGGCTTACATATTTCAAAATTATTTATACAGCCAAAAGAAACATAGACAATTAATTTGGTAACAACAAAGAGTGAGACTAAATGCTTTGCTTGATATTAATAAATACTGTATCAATTTTGAAGAGGAGAACTTTATAAGTTACTCTTCTTCTGAGATGAATGCTTTTCAAACTCATCACAGCCCATTAACCAGATTCTTACCCTCATCTAATATCTGTACCACCCTCCAAGCAGGACTACTGTTCATTGAAACAGTTGATGAATGACTTCATGGCTAGACCATCTTAATATACACACCATTTCTTAAATGAATGTAACCTGTTCTCTGTGGGCTGAGAATGCTGTCAATGACTCAAGTCAAATAGCTTTGACCATAGCAGGAAATCTGTATCCAAAAATCGTGCCTACAATTCATTCCCTGGCACAGCAGAACTGTCAATTCTTATCTTAGCTACTATGGAGGTAAAATCCTTTGGTGATGTGAGGGACATTGAGGTACATTATTACAATGAACTCCATTGTCTAAAAACTGTTCTTATTTTGGGTTTGAAACACAGTAAGAGCCAAGATTTTAAACTCTACTAAAAACAAAACAAACAAAAAGACTTTACTTATATTCATTTTAAAAAGCTAATAGTGATATATTATTTTAAAATATCATATAGTTAATATGTTTGGAGTTATTTAAACTTTAATTGAAAAAAATGTATGTATTTGCAGTATTGCCATAGACAAGCATCTACATAAGACTTCAACTGATTGTTGTTTTATATCAAACTTTTATAATACTCATTTTTATTGTTGTAATATTTTATAAATATTAAAGAATATGATAAAATAAAAAAAAGAGAAAGGTATTGCAGGTATTGAAGGGGAGTCTCTGGGAGGAGTTGGGGTACAAAACGGAAAGAAAAATGTGATGTAATTCTATTTACTTAAAATGTTTTTAAATGTTAACAAGTTCAAATAAATTGAAATAAATTTCTCATCATAATGCAATAAAACTTAATAAAAAAACAAAACAAAACAAAACTACAACAAATGAGGAAATGTTAAAGACCGAGACTTTGGAAGATTTGTTCAAAGTCCTTACAATCATTGCCCCAGTAAAAACAATAAGTACTAGCACTGAATTCTTTCCTGTACGAATACTTTGGTAAATTATCAAAACACATTTTACTATAATTTCTTAAAATATTAACAGAAAGAGAAACCAAAAGTTAACAAGAAAAAAATCTGACCAATCATCCATCAATGAAAAACAATAAAAATTTAAATATATGATTGAACGTTCTATTTCAAATTACCTCACTCTCTATACAACTAGACTAACTTCTTCCATTGTAGACCATACCATAAGGTTGTTATGAAGTTTCAGTCGTTCTTCACAACACAGGATGGAGCCTAAGCCTTAATTGCTGAACTTCCTTTGCCCAATTCCTGCTGAAGAGGGAATTTTCAATCCTTTTTAACTACTGCTCCTCTTCTGGATAAATGGAATTGTACAGTGAACAGTATTGATAGAATTTTGGGAATCTCTTTGTGATTACAAGATAGTATAGGAGAAGTTGATGTCTGCTCTTGGAGTTCTCAGTTTTATTAATAAAATTTAAGAATGGGCTCAATGGAAACTCAAGGATAATATATTAGATTTTACGAACCCTTGAAGACAGGCAGTGTATAAACCACAGCAGCTATCCAGAGAGCAGAGGAGAGAAAGGAAATTTGGGAACTATGTTCCATGGTGCCTGAGTTAAACTGGCATAGAAGCCAGCACCAGGGCAGCAGGCAGCCATGTGGCAGGGGGGAGGGGCTTTAGAGAAAGCAAAGAAGTACTAATGGAACGAAGAAGAAGAAAAGTTACACTTTTCTGAGTAATTCAGAAAAGGAGCAAACTTTCAAACCATCATGACTGCTGTGACTCTGTAAGAGACTCTTAGAGGCAGAGATTCTGGGAAGAAAAAGTGCATCATCTTATTAAGGACTAAGTAGTTTGCCTATCTCTTTAGCCTAATTTAAAATGAATCCCTCATTCTAGGGGTGGTCCCTTGGCCAGATGACTAACCTGATCCAACTAGAGTATTAGGTATTAGGTCTCCACCCGGGCTAGAGATTATTCATTTGACTAGTTTTCCTTATGGATCCTATTATTACTACTCTAAAATTCAGACACCCTTAAATTCAGTAGTCTCTTAAAATTAGGTGCAGGAGGCAGATATTAAGTAAACAGCACTTCATGGAGAATTATTTAGAAAAGACAAAAAAGCCCACAACAACAAAATAACAAAAAAAACCTAAATGTTTTCAAAGAATTCTTCAGAGATTTAGACTGAAGCTTTGTTTTGCTTTGACTTATGTAGTGCTAGGAATCAAACTCATGACCTCACCCAAAAATGCAAACACTGCAACTGAGCTACCTGACTCTAAACTGACTATTTATTCTAGTTTATGGAGTGTGGAAGATTTTTGTTGCAACTTCCTTTCCTTCCCATAATTCATAGCAAATATGCCTAATGTTGCTCAATTTCCTGCCAGGAAGTAAAAACAGGTTTGTTTTTTTAAAAAAAAA